>JAZAVI010000550.1:0-40000 GCA_036326025.1 Chrosomus eos
TTTGCAGATATGACGTCATACTGAGACTAAATCAGAAACGAGTTGTTTTGGGCAGCTTGGTCTCAAAAGCAAAAAAAAAAAAAAAGTCAGCAAGAAAGTTTTGAATTTAATCTTCTGGTTCCATGAGAAAAAAAAATTTGCTTTACTATACAAATACTTTGTCATTTCATTAATTCTCTCAATGTTTTAAATGTTGGATGGTTATTTAATTGTATTAAAAAATCCAATATTAAGAAACTAAAAAGGACATCATTTCATTCAGTTCCTTTGCAATCTAGTGATGTTTTTAATTGTAATAAAACATGTCTGTAAATCCCATGTGATCAAATTTAAATTAATATTCAGCTTGAGCTCTAAACGGCACATTGACACTAAAATGTCCTGTCTGTTCATATTGTTTTATTACCTGGAGTGTCTGTGTGTCCTTGGTATGTTTAGAGATGAAATCTTCTGGTAAAGTCTTCAACTGAAGACTGAAGCTCATCAGATTTCTGTAGAAATATTTTACTCTCAGAAAAAAAACACCCTCTGCCCTCATGGACATAGACTCTTCAAATTTGGCTAAGACGTTTTGTGCTATACACTTTTTTTTGTATTACATATTGCATGCAAACATTGACCGTGTGAGACAATGGCAATAATGGCCCCTGGTAAATATAAGAATAAAAACTTACCTTTAACTCTATTACACAGATAAATGTGGAATAGATGATACAAAAAGTTTTTTCTCCAAAATATGTGTGCTAAAATGATTGGTTAGTTGGGTCTTGAGATCAGAAAGTCCCAAACTATGATCAGACCTCACCTATATAACCACAATGTGTTTGGTAAGCTTCAAACAGCAAAGTCATGTTTGCCAGGCATTACTAGATTTTCAGTAGTACTGGGTTTGATGGTCAAATTAGACCAAAATAAAGCATTGTGGGAAAACATCTGGGTGAACAAACCCTTTAATTAAACCGTAAAAGCTCCCTTCATTTCTTATGTGGACATTTGACATTCCCACCTATGGTGAATTTGCAGAAACTCTTTGATAGTTTGTTTTGCTGTTAATATTTAGCTAATTTTCTGTTTGTTCTTTGACACAGATAACAAGTTCAATAATATTTTTGCTGTGCAATGGTGATGCATAGATATCTTAAGGGGACGGTTGCCAAACTTAGAGAAAGGGCACATGATCACTGATGTATATATTATGGGATATACACTCACCTAAAGGATTATTAGGAACACCATACTAATACTGTGTTTGAGCCCCTTTCGCCTTCGGAACTGCCTTAATTCTACGTGGCATTGATTCAACAAGGTGCTGAAAGCATTCTTTAGAAATGTTGGCCCATATTGATAGGATAGCATCTTGCAGTTGATGGAGATTTGTGGGATGCACATCCAGGGCACGAAGCTCTCGTTCCACCACATCCCAAAGATGCTCTATTGGGTTGAGATCTGGTGACTGTGGGGGCCATTTTAGTACAGTGAACTCATTGTCATGTTCAAGAAACCAATTTGAAATGATTCGAGCTTTGTGACATGGTGCATTATCCTGCTGGAAGTAGCACTACCAGCCTGCACAGAACAAGGCATGATGGATCCATGTTCTCATTCTGTTTACGCCAAACTCTGACTCTACCATCTGAATGTCTCAACAGAAATCGAGACTCATCAGACCAGACAACATTTTTCCAGTCTTCAACTGTCCAATTTTGATGAGCTCTTGCAAATTGTAGCCTCTTTTTCCTATTTGTAGTGGAGATGAGGGGTACCCGGTGGGGTCTTCTGCTGTGGTAGCCCATCCGCCTCAATGTCGTGTTGTGGCTTCACAAATGCTTTGCTGCATACCTCGGTTGTAACGAGTGGTTATTTCAGTCAAAGTTGCTCTTCTATCAGCTTGAATCAGTCGGCCCATTCTCCTCTGACCTCTAGCATCAACAAGGCATTTTCGCACACAGGACTGCCGCATACTGGATGTTTTTCCCTTTTCACACCATTCTTTGTAAACCCTAGAAATGGTTGTGCGTGAAAATCCCAGTAACTGAGCAGATTGTGAAATACTCAGACTGGCCCGTCTGGCACCAACAACCATGCCACGCTGAAAATTGCTTAAATTACCTTTCTGACATTCAGTGTGGAGTTCAGGAGATTGTCTTGACCAGGACCACACCCCTAAATGCATTGAAGCAACTGCTATGTGATTGGTTGATTAGATAATTGCATTAATGAGAAATTGAACAGGTGTTCCTAATAATCCTTTAGGTGAGTGTAGTTTGGATGTGTTCATGTAAAAATAATGTTTACTAATGTAGGAGCGAGAGTGAATGAACGGCACAGATGCGATGTACAGCTGTAGTAACATCGCGCTGTGCCATTCATTCATTCACACAGAGACACGCAATTCATATTTAAACAGTCTTTTTGCGGTTTACAGACACTATTCAATAACGCGATTGGAACAAAGCACTTAAAAAATAAATAACGTACTACATCAGCTGAATCCGTGCTCCGTGAAATGAAACTACCAGCACTTCTGAGGTAACTTTTCTAGGATTATTACGATGGTATTATTCCTCACAGCGTAGCAAGACGAGGTAAAGTACAAGATTCTTATTAAAGCACTATTGTTTCACACACTGTACAGATGCTTCCATCGAAATGACAATACCACGTGATTGATGACGTGTGAAGCTTCGAACGTCATGCAGTGTCAAGGTCAGGACAGCTTCGCGACCCCACCTGATGCATAAAAAAAGGAAATGAGGAGGCATTTCTTTTTTTCTTTTTTAAATCTTTTTTAAAAGATTTAACACATTACTTCTGTATAACACAATTTATTTATTTTTTTAAAGAAAAGAACATCTTTTTAAAATAAAATTACTATAATTATGATCACATACTTGTATATTTTATATTTTTGATCAATATGTGAATACGTTGACCAGGCTACACGAGTTGTGGTCTCATTGGCACAAATTAATTTTGATGAGATTAGATAGAACTGTATTGATCCCACTCTTGTATGTCACAGACGTCCAAAGCTTTGTTTGGTCACATGCTTTTTCTGTTCTACGGTAATTTGTTAGATATGGTGGAGAAATCAAGTGTGACCACCAGATGTTACTAATGCACATTGTGTTAATTTCACAATTTGATGAAAGCCTCACATGAACTTTGAGAGCAAAACGATACCATCCGTTTGTAAGGCTCACCACCCCGCATGCATACCGATTTGTCTTTTAAATGTGTGAGTTGAGGATCCGAATTCACTGATTTCAATAACCGCGATGATGAATTTGCTATATAAGGCTTCACAGTAACACCTGTGAGAACCGAAAGTGCCTCCAGAACAACATCTCTGTCCAATGTAGACATGGTTCAGGCAGATTTCATGCAGTGGAATAAGAAAAAAAAAATATCTGCTCTTTCACTGCGTTTTGGTGACAACCTGAGGACTGCTCTTCTATTTATATGAACTGAAAGGAGGAAGTACTGTATGTATTCTTGGGAAAGGCAATACAATGAAGGGTTTCTTTTTAAGTTTGTTGAGTCAACGAACATAAAAGTAAAGTAATTATTACCTGAGCTTATCAGTGATTTTAGTCATGTCTGAATGTGTCATGTCAGTTATCATTACGGACAATATCAGTAAAGATAACGGCGACCTTTACCTTCTGGAAAAAAGTCTGGAAAAATTACCTCAGGTAACACTAATCCCATGCGAATAGACCCGCTGTAAATATGTACGTAAATATTCTTCTACTTACTGATTAAGCTTGTTTCTATATTAGTTAATAGTAGTAGCTGAAGTGTTGATGTAGTACTACTTATTAGTCCTGCATTACTTCCTGCATATTTACTTGTTTAATGACGGACCATTATTCTAAAGTGTTACCAAAAAGAAATGATGTGAACCTTGCTGTGTGTTAAGCTGTTCATCAGATTCTCACAAACATCAGCTCAGCTCTAGACCATGCTGACAAAAAAAGAATGAATTTTTTTCTGAATATTGTTAACCACACAGCCATTGACTTCCATAGTATTTTCCCCGATTATGAAGTCAATGGCTACCTTCAAGTGTCTGGTTACAAACATTCTTCAAAATATCTTCTTTTTAGTTCAACAGAAGATAGAAACTCAAGGGTGAGTAAATGATGACAGAATATTCAGTTTTGGGTGAACCATTTTTAGGGATATGTTATGGTACCATAGCACTACAAGAGACAATTTAGTCACCAAAGGTACATATTTTCTTTCAATTTTTTTTCAGACTTTTTGTTCTGCTTTTATTTCTGACTACTGCATGTTACAATGCAAAGTAGTACAACTAGAATATGTGCATGTGTTGTTATTGTACAACATAATTAACTGAAATATTTATTCAGGTGTATGTTTAGACATTCTGGGAGAGGATAATTATCCACTGGTAAATTGTTTACATTGAATGGAGCAGACTTGATGAAACTTACTTTCCCAACTTGACTTGTTTAGTCATATAAAAATTCTCAAGAAAAGTTATTAAGATCAATTCTGGGTGTGCACTATAAAATAAATGTTTGAAATTGTAATGGTAGAATATTTTTTAAAAGGTATTTTAAAAACCTGTTAATTGGTTTACTCTTAAAAGCTTTACCATATTTTCTTACAGTAAATTAAAAAAATAAAAACAAAGTTCATATATTAAGGGAACGTCAAGTCACCTTTTTTTATATCGCTTTTTACAATCCAGATTGTTTCAAAGCAGTTTTACAGTGATAGTTTTTCTCGATTGCTAAGACACATTTCTTGAAAGCTGCTCTCCTTTTCTCTAAACTGTGAACACAAAACCCAATTTTCAAGCTACATTCACAAAACCTCAGACTCTTCTTGCAAAACCAAACTTTCACCTCAAAACAGTTCAATCTGTGCTCAAAACTGAACTATGTTGTCAAATCGTGCCCCGAGTCAGTCAAAATTAAAAACACTACTGAACAGTCACTAAACACTACGTAGAAAAATAGAAAACACAATGCTCAGTACATTTACACATAGCACTTGTAAAAACAAACAGAAATCGTATGCGTTTGCCACTTATGGACAGTAAGCCCATGTAAAAATAAAGTACAAAAATATACAAATAAGTGCATTCCTCAGCCACAGCATCATGTCTCCGTACTGGGTCAGGCCACAGGACTTCATCCACATCACAGGCCACATTTTGTCTGGCCAGGCAACGGGGGAAAAACCCCCTGGCATGCCGTATCCAGGCTTGGCATGCCTCCACACCTATGTCACCATAGGCAAGTCCCATGGCTTGTAGGAGATTTACCCTGGTGTAAGGTTGGCGTTCATATACCTTCCACCGCCATGAGGAGAAGAATTCCTCAATGGGGTTTAGGAAAGGGGAGTACGGTGGAAGGCAAAGATTGATAAAACCTTGGTTCATATTGAACCACTCTCTAACCTGGAGGGCTCTGTGTAAACTCACATTGACCCAAACAACAACATAGATGGGATGCTCATCCTGCTGTCCTAACAGAGCATCTTGCATGTCATTGAGAAAAATGAGGAGCTGTTGAGTGTTGTAGGGCCCCAGGTTGGCATGATGGTGGACAACCCCATGATTGCTGATGGCAGCACATAGTAGCTGTGTCCCAATGTGAAGGCTGCATCCTTCGAAGGCCGCGGACTTCGAAGGATGCAGCCTATTCGTCCTTCGAAGGACGCACCATGTAGTCTTCGTAGATTTGTAATTGCGCCACCAGGTGTTCCCCATTATGCTGTCGCCTAGCAACGCGGTGATAAGAGAGAGCTACCATTCAACATGGCATTACTTGTTGAAATGGAGCAAAAATATATCATTTTTATTTTTACCGCTGGGTGATGTATCTCCGGCTTGATGAAGACCGTGGCCAGATAAGGTAATCTGGTTTGCTGCATCCCAATTCAGAAGTTGCGAATTAAATTGCTGCAGTACACTTTAAAATGTACATAAGTATTGGGTGTACTTGAGTAATGTAATAGTACTTATGAAAATACTAAATACACATAAAGCTGTTTTAATGTTCATTTATAGCCTACCTTATGAAGATTCGATTTTTATGGAGTTTATTCTCTTGATCATAGTGATCTTATTTATGCATGTTTCCAGCGTGTTTTGTTTTAACGCAATTGAAACATAAAACACAAAACAATAAATCAATAAAGTGAAATATGCCCTTTTTTTTAAAAACGATCCTGCAACGGTACTCCCGCTCGACTTCGGATGCAGCCTTATATGGGACGCATCTGTTGTTAGCAACAATTCCTTAATATTGTGAAAATAAATCATTTTAAAAAAGAAGCAAGAACATTCGTTAAGTATTCACGTATGAATGTGAAGTAATTAAAATGAAGTAAGAATTAAAATGCAACATACACATCGCAGCAGTAATATTAATGCAACAACATCATATCAAAAAACCCTTACAACAAGGGTTTTTTATGCATAATACATATAATACATACTAAATAAAAGTAGTTTATTAACTCTTTTGTTTCTTTCCCTAAATCAGACCAGACCCCTGTACTGCAGGATAAACCTGAGCGTGCCAGTTCTGGACAGTTTTTTTAATGATTTGGACACACAACCTCATTTCCGGCTGAGCAGGGAGGCCCTGAGAGGCTGCTGGACCTGTTGAGGACTGAACGCCAACACGGATGGGGTTCCACAATAGAGACCCTGGTATTTTTTTTCTGGCTGGCGTGTGGCACATCATACAGGGTTGTCTCCAGAGTGTTTGACATGCCTCGTTCCACTGTCCACCGCATTGTCCACTGGGTCGCTGAGGAGGTGGTGGCCATTCGCCACTAAGTCATTCATTTCCCCAACACCCCAGAAGACCTGGAGGCAGTTTGCCGTGGGTTTGCAGGGCTGGCCAGACACCGAGCTTTCTTGAAAGCTGCAGGAGCAATCGACGGCTGCCATGTCCGCATCAAGCCTCCAAGCGGCCCTGATGGTCAGTGCTACAGGTACAGGAAACTGTTCCCGTCCATAATCCTGCAGGCTGTTTGTGACCATCAGGGCCGCTTCATTGACACCTACGTGGGCTGACCCGGGTCAGTGCATGACGCACGGGTGCTCCGGTACAGCCCACTGTACAGGAGGTCAGTGTACCCTCCTCCAGGGCACTTCATCCTCGCAGACGGAGGGTACCCATGTCTCCAACACCCACTCCCCCTCATCACTCCCTACAAGAGGCCAGTACGAGGTGTGGGACCCCAGTGATTTAATCTTCATCATTCCAGGGCACGCTCCATTATAGAGCATGCTTTTGGAATGATGAAGACCAGGTTCCGATCCATCTTCCTGAAAGCGCTGGAGGTCCACCACACTTTTGTACCTCATGTAAGTGAATTGAAAAAAACATAAAAATAATGAACATCTTTTTTCCAGACCATATCATTTCTTGTTTTGTTTTTTCAATTCAGGTCATCACAGCCTGTGCCATCCTCCACAACATCTGTCTTGGGGTGTGGTGACATCATGGCCGTGGAGGATGAGCACGAGGAGGATGATGCAGAGGATGAGGGGGAGCATGTTTTGGAGACAGTCAGCGGTGCTCTCTGGCGTGACCGGCTGACTGCAGAGGTGTCTCCCCTGGAGGAGGTTCCCATCGACCACGACTACTTGTAACAGGCAAGTCAGAGAACTGTAAAGCTATAATGGCCAAGACCACAAATGAATGTCCATAGAATGGGTTTAAACTTTACATGTTGAAATATTTTACGCTTTGAATTGAGGATGCAAGTTAATTAATTTTATTCTTCCCTCTTTTTAAAATTATCTCAGTGAGATGGCAGCCGTCGATTGAGTCAGCCCTGCAAACCTATTGAGACAACTTAGTGGATAGTGGAAACATGCACTCAAACACTCTGGAGACCATCCCAGATGATGTCCCACCACCAGCAGGAGGCTTTACCAGGGTCTCTATTGTGGAGCCCATCCCAGCCCAGCAGCACCATCAGGGTCTACCTGTTCAGCTAAAAGCGTACATTTTGTTGTTTTTGTTTTTCCAATCTGTTTTATGTACCGTTAATTTGAATTGTTTTCCTATTGTTGTAAATATTTGTAAAAAGTACTTATTTTACATGCTAAAAAAAACATGTATAGAAGTCAACAATGTCCAGAATAATTTCTTGTTTTATTTCCAAATGTAAATAAATAAAATTGCATTACAAAAATAAACAATGAATAAAAATCGCCTTGCCTCATTTACAAATAACTTAAATTAGTGACAAATAACTTAAATCAGTGACAAAAAAACATAAATACAAAAATTTAATTATATATATTTTTTTCAATCATTCTCTCAAGTATAGTAAACATTCTGTCCATTCGATCCCTGCTCTCTTGTGCTCTCCTCTCCTCTGTTTCCCTTTGAGACCTCATGTCCTCCCTCATTAGCTCAATGAGCTCGTCGCTGCCTCTTCTTCTGTTGGCTGGGCTGCTGGGGCTCTGGCTGCTGGGGCTGCTGGGGCTGCGGCTGGGGCTGCTGGGGCTGGGGCTGCGGCTGCTGGGGCTGCTGTGGCTGCTGGGGCTGCTGGGGCTGCTGGGGCTGCGGCTGCGGCTGCTGGGGCTGGCTCTTTATCTTGGTCAGCCACCGCTGAACTTGGCCCAGGTTTGTCCTCAGGGATGGAGGTAATTAGGACAGGGGGGGGGTTGTTGGAAGGCCTCTGTCCCAAGACCTCATCCATGTGGACAAACCAGGGCCAAGTTGCAGCAGTGGATTTCCCGCTCACCCCCTCACCTGTCCCAGGACACTTGCAATCCTAAGGCAGAGCAAATACACCATACCTGTTGTTAACAAGAAGAACACCACAATACATTTCAGCAAAGATGTGTCAATTAACTTGCTTACTTTTTTTTTTTTTTTTAAGTTGTCCCATTTTCATTTGGCCTGCAAGGGAGTGACCTTCCCTAGCAGGTCCATTTTCTCCAGAATTCTCCTAAAATAAAAGGAGAAAAAAGAAAGACTTACGAAAAATATTAAGACAGGGGTGCAATCTTAACATTAGAAAATCACACAGCAGCACATTCATACAAAATACCAGAAATTATATTCCTGGATCCTCAAGTTTGCTTAAAACGTTTGTTGACAAAAAAACTAAGTGAAAGACTATTGCCTTAACTGTGGGCTTTGTACAGGGTGAGGGCTAATTTTTGTATACAAGAGGCAGCTAGTGGAAATTTACAAATGGTTAATTATTTTACCTCCAAGCCACAGTGGCCGAGTTTTTGGCCCCTGTAAACAAGTGGTCATTTTCGGCCCGTAATTTTATAAATGCAGCCGTCTGCTCCTTGGTCCCTGAAACAAAAAGTATTATAACAGGTTTTGCCTCATAAATTAAGCTGCAGTTTTTTAGTTTAAGTTCAGGTTTTTTTAAGAAACACCCCTGGGTTTTAACACTTTTTTGCTAGCTATTTTGGGTAAATTAAATAATGTATTGCAGACACCGCTATGTTTATCTACCACATTTCAGCTGGATTTGTGCTGCTGTTTTATTTACTTCAATATACCCTCCTACTTGAAATTCACTGCAAAAAAGGTTTTTATTAATATTGTGTCTTGTTTCTAGTTCAAACATCTAAAAATTCTTAAATCAAGAAGCATTTAGCCTACTAGACAAATAAAACATTTCTTGCTTTGGGGGAAAATAACTTAAAATTAAGTGAGTTTTTGCTTAAAACAATAACAATTTGCTAATGGGTTAAGATAAATAATCTTAAATCAAACAGAAAACAAGATTATTTTACTTACACCATTTGGCAGATTATTTTGCTTATTTTAAGCAAAAGCTCACTTAATTTAGTCTCCCCCCCCCCCCCCCCCAAAAAAAAACAATACAATAACTTTTGCTTGTCTAGTAGCCTAAAAGCTTTTTTTTTTTAAATGTATAATATAAACAAAACCAAAAAACTAAGCAAGAAAAGCATTTTGTACTTTAGTATTTGCTTCATTTAACTCAGTTGATTGTTTTCCCACAGGGGGTTCAGGGCTTGATCCATATTTAGGCTATGCCTTTAACAATTGTTTCGCTAGTTATTTTAATAAATTAATTCACAATACTTACATTTATAACTGAATTCCTCGGCCACCACACAAGTAACACCTGCCATTCTATTTGAATAAACTCGCGTGAGTCGCGTCGTCACCGGTGCGCTATGAATTCTGGGGAAGCGTAGGCCGCGAAGTGTCCATTTTTGTACACTTCGTTTGTCTGAGAAACGAAGGGCGCATTTGGGGTCGCATTTGAATGCCATACCAAACTTCGTCGCGCCGCGGTGACGCAAGTGGCCTTCCAAGCGTGCAGAGTTTGAATTGGGACAGCCTTCATCACGCCGCGGTGACGCAATCGGCCTTCAAATGCGGCCTTCAAAGATGCAGCCTTTGAATTGGGACAGCCTTCGTCGCGCCGCTGTGATGCAATCGGCCTTCAAATGCGGCCAAGCGGCCTTCAAATGCAGCCTTCGGAGGATGCAGCCTTCACATTGGGACACAGCTAATGTGACATTGCCACCACGCTGCCCAGAAACACCAACAATGGCCCGATGGCCAATCACATTACGGCCTCTCCTTCTCCTTCTGGTGAGATTAAACCCAGCTTCATCCATGTAGATGTATTCATGGGGTCTTTCCATTGCATCCAGTTGAAAAACCCTCTGTTGAAATAGATATAGTTTTGTAAGTGATACAGAAAAAGTGATTTAGGCCACTACAGTAAATCACTACTTAGAGTAATCAACATTAAATGTGTCTGGATATATGCCAACCTGTACATACTGGAACCTTTGCTCTTTGACTCGGTCTGAGTTGCGATCAAAGGGCACTCTGTATAGCTGTTTCATGCGCAGTCTGTTGCGCTTGAGGACACGATCAACAGTAGAGAGGCTGACACTGTTGATACCCTCAAAATTGACATGGTCCTCAATGATCTTCTGCTGAATTTCACTCAGTTTAATGGCATTGTTCTCACGGACCATATCAACAATTAGGGTCTCTTGGTGTGGGGAGAACATACCTGTCCTCCCACCCCCATGTGGCAGTCTTTCAATTCTACATAAAGAGAACATGGAGTTACAAAAAAAATACATGGAATACTAGGCCTACAAACAGTTAGACCAACCCTCCATTACAATACTACAGTACATTGGTACAGTGATGTACTGAAACATATTTACTTACAGTATACTGTGGTACAGTATATAGTATGTCATACAGTAATTGCTGTCAACATTTACATACTGTACTATAATGTCAAAAAAAGGTAATTACCTGTTCTCTTCTCTAAATCTTCGGATTATGGTGGACACAGTGAATCTACTGATGTTTGGTTGTACCCTTTGTCCAGCCTCCCTCATGCTCATACCATGGACAAGAACATGGTCAATCACAGTAGCTCTGATTTCATCAGATATTACTGCTCTTTGTCTTCGCTGACCACCTCGACCACCTTGACCACCTCGACCACCTTGACCACCTCTCACATGAACTCTTCCTCTCAGATTTCTATCCATTGTAGAGCCTCACAAACCAGTGCTCTCTGAACTGGCTTATTGTATGTTCCCTCACATCATTAGCCACAAGTGTGATCAATTTTGAGTTGTTGTGTTCAAGTGGCGACAAATGTGCTTTAATTGTGTTTGACTTTTGTCACCTGTGCTCACCATTATGCAGCACAGGTGCATCACAATGAAAATGTGTTGACAAGTTGTGTCTAAACAGGTGAAAAGTGCTTATGGTTTTGCCAAAAGAGTGATTGATTCAATCAGAGGGTTCAGGCAACTGAGCATTTGGTTCAGACAATAGAGTTTAGTGTTTTAGCAATTGAGAAAAACTGTAACAGGAAAATAATGCAACAAAGTTTGTTTCGGCTGTACAGCAGATCTAGAAGAAAATAGTGTTATAGTCTAGCTTAAGTAAGTTCAGTAATGGTTCATATCTGTTTTTAAAAAGTTATTAATTTAGTTCATTATCTATACAGCCATTCTAGAGAAAACTGTGATGACATCGTCCAGCTCAGTTCAGTTTTCATATAATGGTGTAAATGCAGGCAGATCATTAATATTGTTGAGTATTAAATGTCCCCAACTAAGCAACCCAAAAGCCAAAGGCAACAGTGGCAAAGAACTAAAACTCCATCAGGTGACCAAATGGAGAAAAAAAACATTGGAGAACCCAGGATCAGTTGGGGGCCAGTTCTACTCTTCGCCAACATACGAAAAGTGTATGATTATGATTCATGCAGCATTACAGGTCAAAAGTCAGATTGGATCAGAACATTCAGAATATTATCCAGTTCCATCTGATTGAAGATCGGAGTCATCACACCGGTATGGAGACGGGTTTGATGAGGATCTGTGCCGATGGCTCTCGTGTCGATGAGGCCTTCAAAGGGGAGAGTCTAGTTGACAATCTCTGCTGACACTTCAGGGATGCGTTGAGGTCGTGTCCAGGCGCAGGTCCACCATCTGATCTGGATACAGCCCGGATTCGGCTGACTAAATCATGCGTTGTGATCGTGTCTAGGCGCAGGTCCTCCATCTAATCTGGATACGGCCTGGATCCAGCTGACTATATCATGCGTTGTCGTGTCTAGGCGCAGGTCCTCCATCTGATAAAGTGGCCCGGATCTGGCTGACTACATCATGCGTTGTGGTAGTGTCTAGGCGCAGGTCCTCCATCTGATAAAGTGGCCCGGATCCGGCTGACTACATCATGCATTGTGGTAGTGTCTAGGCGCAGGTCCTCCATCTGATCTGGATACGGCCCGGATCCGGCTGACTACAATATGCGTTGTGGTCATGTCTAGGCACATCTGATCTGGTTACGGCCCGGATCTGGCTGACTACATCGTGTGTTGTGGTTGTGTCTAGGCGCAGGTCCACCATCTGATCTGGTTATGGCCTGGATCCGGCTGACTACATCATGTGTTGTGGTCGTGTCTAGGCGCAGGTCCTCCATCTGATCTGGATACGGCCCGGATCCGGCTGACTACATCATGCGTTGTGGTCGTGTTTAGGCACAGGTCCACCATCTGATCTGGATACGGCCCGGATCCGGCTGACTACATCGTGCGTTGTGCGTTTGTCCTGGGCATAGACGTTAAACTGCATCCGGGCAGAGTGGGGAGGCTGTGCGTGGGGCTAGCTGCACCCAGCTAACACCTATAAAATGCGCACAAGAAGCCGTGAGTACCTACTCTGTAACTGGCGAGTGCATGGTCGGCGCCATAAAACCGAGCAAACTTCCCCTCAAGGGGATTAGGGTGTCTAAGGCACTGGCAGCAGGGTGCCGGTTGGTGTGAGCAGCGAGGAACTCACTAGTTTGAGTCAATGGTGCAAACACAAGATGGTATGCGGAAGAACCACAGCCGTGGTCAACGGATGGCGTCAACAGCAAGTAAGATGCTACTGCGGGGCAGCCTCCTCGCCAACCTTGTTGTTGCACCTTTGTGCACCACGTGGTAACCGGCACGGAGGCCCAGAGAGGCAGTCTGGTGGGGGCATGACGTCAACTGCCTTTTGTACCGTGCAAGGCGTCTTGACTGGAGGCGTAGGTAGAAGCCCTGTGGCGATGAGGGGAACGTAACATCAGCAGGCTGAAGTAGCTGGGAGCTGATAGCGGAAACCTTGCACACAGGCGGCTCACAGCTGATGGTCGCAGCATCACTGAATCCTGAGCGCCAGTGGGCTGAGGCAGCACTGTGAGCGTCTGGGCAGCCCTTTTTAGGGAAAGCACTGCCTACCCCAGAAGGGGAAGCCCCTAGAAAAGGTGGGGTAAAAAAAGCATGCTCAGAACACATTCTGGCTGGTTTACCGCTACCAGCGGGACTTCACATTAGCGGTCGAAACAGAAAAAGTAAAAAGTTGATTGTTGCGTCATGGAACGTCCGCACTATGCTAGACGGAGTTTCCAGACCTGAGCGGAGAACAGCTCAGATTGCAAAAGAACTAAAACGATATAGAGTGAACATTGCTGCCCTTCAAGAGACCAGGATTGAGGGTCAGGGTCAGGTGCAAGAGGAAGACTATACCTTCTTCTGGGTTGGGAAGACAGAGGGAAGGAGAGACGCTGGTGTGGCCTTTGCTGTCGACAACAAGATCAAGCTGACAACTCTGCCAACAACCGTCTCTGAGAGGATGATGGTTATATGTGTACCAATTGAGAACGACAGGCATTTGACCATTGTCAATGTGTATGCCCCAACCATGACCTACCCAGATGAGGAAAAGGAGGCTTTCTACCAGGAGCTGACAACGATTGTAAGCAGAGTCCCCCCACAGCACAAGCTGTTAGTTGCGGGTGACTTCAATGCAAGGGTGGGAAATGACTGTGAAACCTATGCTGGAATCATTGGAAAGTTTGGCAAAGGTAAAAAGAACACCAACGGAGACCTCCTACTTAACTTCTGTGCTCAACAAGAGCTATGTCTCACAAACACCTTCTTCAGACAGCCAGATAAGAACTTCTTCACATGGAAACACCCACGCTCTGGACACTACCATCTGCTAGACTACATTGTTACCCGTAGGAGCGGGCTTCCTGAGATCATGTGCACCAAGGTCATGCGTGGGGCGGAGTGCTCGACTGACCATTACCTTGTGAGGTGTCAGATCAGACACAAGATAACCGTGCCAAGGAGAAAAACTAATGGCACAACTCCTAAAAAACTTGACCTTAGAAAGCTTGCAAATGAAGAGCACTGCAGAAGACTGGCTGAAACTGTGTCATCTGCAGTAAATGGTGCAAAAGCCAAAACAGTAGGATCAGAGGACATTGAAGAACAATGGCAAGCACTGAAGAAGGCAGTCTACTCTGCAGCAGAAACTACCTTAGGTCACCCACAGCGTAGGACACCTGACTGGTTTCAGGAACATGATGAGGAGATCCAGAAGCTGCTGGATGAAAAGCACCTCCTGCATAAGCGACATCTGCAGGAAAACTCCAGTAGGAGTAAGGCTGCTTTTGCTGAGATCAAGGCCAAAGTACAGAGAGTGGTGAGGCGAATAAAGAACGACTGGTGGCGTAGGCAGGCAGAAAAACTGCAAAGCATGGCTGACAACCATGACTATCATGGATTGTTCAAAGGACTAAAGGCTATCTACGGTCCAAGGAGCAATGTAGTGGTACCTGTCAAGTCAGCAGATGGAGGAAAACTCTACACTGAACAATATAAGATTCAGAGTAGATGGAAAGAGCATTTCTGTAGTCTGCTAAATCAGCAAGTATCCGTTGAACCAGATGCCTGTAAATGGCTAAAGAGACACCAGAGTCGTGATGACCTCTGCTGTGAGATCACTATGGAAGAGCTTGAGAAAGCCCTAAAGGCAACAGCAAGCCACAGAGCACCAGGTCTAGATGGAATCCCCTCAGAGGTGCTCAAGAAAGGCGGAAGAGTACTCAGAGAGGAGCTCCTGAAACTTTTTAACAGCTGCCTTGTTCATGAGTGTGTACCTCAGGACTTTAAGGATGCACTCATTGTCACAATCTACAAGAGAAAGGGAGACCGAGCAGACTGTGGAAATTACAGAGGCATTTCCTTGTTAGCCATAACAGGCAAAGTTCTGGCTAAAATCATACTCGGTCGGCTCAAAAACATCGCCGAGCAAGTCTTACCAGAAAGTCAATCCGGTTTTAGGTCGGGGAGATCTACCACTGACATGATTTTTACCCTACGGCAGCTACAGGAGAAAGCAGTGGAGCAACATCAGTCTCTCTTTGTGGTGTTCGTAGACTTTTCAAAGGCTTTCGACACGGTCGACCGAGGAACTCTTTGGAAAGTCTTGCAGATCTATGGATGCCCCGATAAGCTTGTCAACATCATCAAGCAGTTTCACATAGGGATGAAAGGACAAGTTTTCATTGGTGGGGAACCCAGTGAAGCCTTTGAAGTGAACCATGGTGTGAAACAGGGATGCGTGCTTGCACCAACGCTTTTCTCGCTATACCTCACAGCTGTGCTAGATTCAATGGGCCTTGATCCGCACAAGGGGATCTTTATTCGCACTAGGACAGACGGTAAGCTTTTTAACTTAGCCCGACTTAGAGCAACCACCAAGACCAGAGAACTATGCATCCGGGAGCTGCTCTATGCAGATGATTCTGCTCTCGTGGCTAACAACGCTGAGGACATGCAACATATAGTAGACCGGTTTTCGTGGGCAGCAGATTTGTTCGGACTGAACATTAACATCTCGAAGACCAAACTTTTGTATCAACCACCACCAATGTGTTTTAACAATATGAGAGAGCCACAGCCAGTGATGGTACATGGAGAGCCCCTGAAATCTGTCAAGGCCTTCACATACCTTGGCAGTACAGTGACCTACACAAACTCCTCAGATCTGGAAGTTGAGAGGAGAATTCAGTCTGCTACCAAGGCTTTTGGCTCTCTTGAGAAGCGCCTTTGGAGCTGTCACGACATCTCGTACTGCACAAAAGTGAAAGTCTACAATGCTGCTGTACTTCCTTGCTTGCTCTATGCCACTGAGTGTTTAACGCTCTACAGCAGACAGATCAAAACACTCACACGAGTTCAGCTACGTCATCTACGTGCCATTTTACACATCAGATGGCAGGATCGAATCCCAGATGTAGAGGTAATCCAACGAGCTGGCTCTGTCAGTGTTGAAGCTCTAATTACATCATCACAACTGCGATGGGCTGGACATGTGCGCCGGATGAGTGACAGCCGACTGCCCAAAGCAGTTTTTTACGCAGAGTTAAAAGAGGGCAAAAGAAGCCGTGGTGGTCAAAAACTGCGTTTCAAAGATGCCCTGAAAAGACATATGAGGAAAACCGGGATCTTCCCGGAAAGCTGGGAGGAACAGGCCCTGCAGCGTGAGAAATGGCAGCGTGGATTGAAAACAGCTGTCCTAGCTGTTGAGAAAAAGCGTCAGGAAGACTACGAGAAAGCCCATGAGAGGCGGCACTATTCCATTGCAGCAAGAGACTTTGTCTGTAGCAAATGCCATCGCTGTTGTAGATCGAGAGCAGGCCTTCTGGCCCACATGAGAGCCTGCCTACAATAGCCTCCAATCCAGACAGTCATCGTCGATATACGACGGACTGCCGATGATGATGATGAGGCGCAGGTCCTCCATCTGATCTGGATACGGCCCGGATCCGGCTGACTACAATATGCGTTGTGGTCATGTCTAGGCACATCTGATCTGGTTACGGCCCGGATCTGGCTGACTACATCGTGTGTTGTGGTTGTGTCTAGGCGCAGGTCCACCATCTGATCTGGTTATGGCCTGGATCCGGCTGACTACATCATGTGTTGTGGTCGTGTCTAGGCGCAGGTCCTCCATCTGATCTGGATACGGCCCGGATCCGGCTGACTACATCGTGCGTTGTGGTCGTGTCTAGGCGCAGGTCCACCATCTGATCTGAATACGACACCGATCCGGCTGACTACATCATGAGTTGTGGTCGTGTCTAGGCGCAGGTCCACCATCTGATCTGGATACGGCCCAGATCCGGCTGACTACAATATGCGTTGTGGTCATGTCTAGGCGCAGGTCCACCGTCTGATCTGGATACGGCCCTGGATCAGACAGATTACAATATGCGTTGTGGTCATGTCTAGGCGCAGGTCCACCATCTGATCTGGATACGGCTCGAATCCGGCTGACTACATCATGTGTTGTGGTCTTGTCTAGGCACAGGTCGTCAATCTGATCTGGATACGGCCCGGATCCGGCTGACTACAATATGCGTTGTGGTCATGTGTATGCGCAGGTCCACCATCTGATCTGGATACGGCCCGGATCCGGCTGACTACATCATGCGTTGTGGTCATGTCTAGGCGCAGGTCCACCATCTGATCTGGATACCGCCCGGATCCGGCTGACTACATCATGCGTTGTGGTCATGTCTAGGCGCAGGTCCTCCATCTGATCTGGATATGGCCTGGATCCGGCTGACTACATTATGCGTTGTGGTCTTGTCTAGGCGCAGGACACTCATTCGTTTCAGCTGTGCACTAATCAATCATCTCCTTAGCCTCTCACTATTTAACCCTTAGGGGTCGGAAAATGCGTCCTCGCGTTTTGCTGGATTTTTTCCTTATCAGTGCAAAAGAGAATCAAATTACTCTGTTGATTTTGATCTTAAATATAAGTGTTGTACATCATTAGATCCTGTTAAGTGCGTTTTTTTTTTGTGGATACTCACAATAAAAACAAAGTGTTGTGCTTTTCGTCAAATAAAGAAAAATAAACATGATGCGCGTTTTACCTTCTCTCTGTCAGTGAGGTCCGTTCTGAAACGCGTCCGAAACATTAACTGTAACTCTTTCAATACTTGTCACAGAGATACGAGAGATGTCTCTTTATGAAGCTGAGACTATCTTCTTTTAATGAAGTAATTTATTTTAAAAAAAAGTATTTCCAGTTTATGTAATCCGTTTGAAACCAAGGAGAGTTACAGTTTTTTCGCTCTCCCTTCATTATAGATAATTAGGTGAGCCCGCCACACCCGCAGCGCTTTTGACATGGTAAATAGGCGATATGCATCGCACACGCGGCACGCCCCCGATCACTGCATAACAACAGAAGATTCTTCATCAGAGATTCACTGATAGTTCATCGCGTTTTAGGGATGGAAGCACGCTACTCCTTCAGAGGATTACGGACAGCGGGGAATAATTAACCCTTTCCTCAGTGGAATTTGAAACTCAGACGAACGGTTGCATTTTGAAGAACGAATTGACCCCGAGGATACAAGTTCGGAGTAAGTTGTTTAGTGTTTTATAATTCCTTTTCTGATCATAGAGCTCAAATGCATTTTCAGACTATAGTAAATATTAACTCACAACATTCGTGTAGGCCTATACGCTCGTGTAAACTTTTTAAATAACTGCTTAGGTTGTAATTATTTAGTGAAATATATTGATCTGCAAGTTTTATTTGAGTTCTTCTGTGGTCTAGTGGTTAGATCGTTTGCCAAGCGTGTCAGAGGTTTATGGTTTTGAATCCGCCATCGGCATATTTTTTCTCTCTCATCAAAACCGAATATGTTCATCAGTGGTTACAGTCTATATCAAACACACACGTATATAGGACACACGTTTGTGTGCATTTTATTTTGTGATTTCACCGGAATGAATAGTGTCCGCAATGGCAATAGATTGAAGAGCACGTACAGAGAGTGAGTGAAGACTGCGCGCGCGCCGCCACAAGAGACTGTATCCATGACACTGATAGCAGCGTACACGAGCGCTCAGCTTGAGTTCAAAAACAAAACATTTTAGCTCTAGATCTCTTATTTAAGAGCGGACTAAATGAATGCTCTACTAGTTAACTAGAGATGTTTTATTTTTATTAGGTACAGCCGTTCATTGAGTGTATCAGTAAATGCGTGCGGTCTATATGGGCCATAAACAGATACTCGTGGTTACGCGGTCTACCCATCAATAGATGTTTCTGTCCATCAACAGATACATTGTGCATCTATAATCATAATAGTCCATCAGTTTACTTTGGATAATGTGCTAACAGTTTTTTGCTTTTGTTTTGTTGTGTTTACATCTTCACCATCAGCCTTCAGAAATCATTCTGATATAATTTTTTTTAAAATCAATGTTGTAAACAGTTGTGCTGCTTAATTTTTTTTAACCTGTGATAGTTTTTTAGGATTCTTTGAATGCACTTTTTTTATTTATATAGAGAGCCTAAGTCCCGCCCCTCCGCTTCCGGTTCACGGGACCTTATTTCGGAAAAAATATGTATGGTAGTCAATGGCGAGAGACAAGTTATCTTTTATTTCCGTCTGAACTGTGCCCTGAATTACACATATGATGTTTGTCAATTTTAAAGATTATGAAAGTCAAGAAAGTCGCAGTTTGTCATAAAACAGAAGAGTAACATTTAGTTTTATGTGAAAATCGCTCAATGAACTACATCTCCCGGGAAGTGAAACAACGAGCAAGATCCGTTGCTCGCGTGTGTGCAGTCTGCTACAAAACACTCAGGCATGACGGCGTCACGTTACGATTATAACGTAAGAATATAGAAAAAATGACAGACTTTAGCTTCAGTAAAGTTAGCTTCATTCATTGAGAGAAAATGTGCGCCTTTTGGGTTTGTAGTCTTTGTAATTACGTATCTTCTCAGTCTTATACCTCAACAGTTTTACATCAAACTGCGACTTTCTTGACTTTCAAATATATCTTTTAAATTGATAAACATCATATGTGTAATTCAGGGCACAATTCAAACGAGATCAAAATATTTGTTGTCATTCGCCATTGACTACCATACAATATTTTTCCGAATTAAGGTCCCATGGTGGTCGACCGGAAGGGGAGGGACTTAGGCTCTATATAAGCACTATATAAGCAATATTTTATATATATATATATTTTTATATAAAAAAAACAAGTTTGGTCTTTTTATGTTTTTTTTTTTTTTTGAAAGGATGTGTTAAAGGGTTAGTTCACCCAAAAATTAAAATTAAGTCATTAATTACTCACCCCCATGCTGTACCAACCCCGTAAGACCTTCGTTCATCTTCGGAACACAAATGAAGATATTTTTGATTAAATCTGAGAGGTACATCAGTGCTACATAGGCTGCCTAAGGGAATGAAACTTGACAGCCCAGAAAGTCATTAAAGAAAATGTTTAAATATTGAATGTGCCTACAGTGGCTCCACTATAAGTTTATCAAGCGACGAGAATACTTTTTGTGCGAAAAATAAACAAAAATAACGACTTTATTCTACCATCTCTTCTCTTCCGTGTCATTCTCCTAAGCTGTTGACGTAGTGTAACAGCGCAGCGCTTCTCTGTTGTACGTCACACGTAGGGTCACTATTGGCCGACGCTGGTCATGTGTGTGATGCGTGTGACGTTCAACCAGAAGCGTTGCGCAATAACAATGCGTGAAATCTCCAGGCCCAAAGAGAATACTTGAATAGAGTCGCTATTTTTGTTTGTTTTTTGCGCTCAAAAAGTATTCTCGTAGCTCGATAAACTTAAGATCTAGCCACTGTAGTCAGTTGGACTCTTTTAACGATTTCTTTAATAACTTTTCGGGGCCGTCAAGTTTCATTCCCTGGCAGCCTATGTAGCAGTGATCTACCTCTCAGATTTAATCAAAAAAATCTTCATTTGTGTTCCGAAGATGAACGAAGGTCTTACGGGGTTGGTACAGCATGGGGGTGAGTAATTAATGACTTAATTTTCATTTTGGGGTGAACTAACCCTTTAAGTGATATGAATGACTTTAAGTCTTTATGTTCTTAGGAAAGATTTATATTTTGAATAAATGCTGTTCTTTTTAACTTTTTATTCATCAGTGAATCATTCTTAGTTCAGGCTGCCTCACAGCACCTTGATGGGGCATTAGCACATTGGGTGAGTGTCTTTAGTCTTCCCAGGTGTAAATCACATTAATATTCATGGGCATTAACACTCCCACGCATACAGCAGTAATGACCCAAAAACTGATGTAAGAAATTCAAATCGTTATATAGATGTTTCTGAAAGAGTGGTCAGAATGATTTTCACTTCATTTTGAAGTAAAAATTCTAGCCTACAAGAATAGTAACTCAAAAGTATTGTGGACAACTATTCAGTATGTGTTAAATGGCCTTATTGCGGTGACATTTTTTTCCCCAAAACGTACTAACCACGCATATTTTTTTTTTCTATAAAATGCAAACATGTACATCCATTTTGCTCACATATTATTGTAGTAGAGTTTGTGCTGAATACAGCAAATTTATATGTTGGCAAATGGTATGTTTTAAGTAGCTGAAATAAGCACAAATGTCAGGGCATACCAAAACACCGAAAGAGCCCCTAAACAGCTCAGACCCCAGAGGGTTAATGCTTCTTTTACATCGTGACCAGGGGAATACAGATGAAAAATAGCCTTTTGGCTAATTTTGGTGTTTTAAACCATGTTTGTTCATGTGTTTTATGAAATTGCACTGTCCTCTCTTAAATAAACCAATAAAACAAAACAAAACAAATAATGACAGGTGCTCGTTTTTTTCTGTTCTCGTTTGTCATCTGAGACTTTCCTTAACTTCGCTGATTATACTGTATCTTCACTTAGTTTAATTGTGAATACCACGTCTCGCTGAATGCCCTCATCCTGACGCCCTGCACAGTTCGAGGAAACGCCTTCATTTGCGTCTGTTTTGGCCCATCTGCCGGACACTGGGATATATCTGAGACGGGAAAAGAGATTCAGCTTTAAAAACTACCAGTGATACTGTTGTTAATTTATATTTATGCTCAATTCCTTATCAAAAAGTGTTGCAACTACATCTATGTCTCATATTATAGTGATATACTTGGTCATCATTAATGTTTGTTTAGGCTTTTATGATCAACCTTAATGTAAGTTTATGAAACGGATAGTTCCAGTCCTTGATTCTGATTGGTTGAGCCACGTTCAAAGCCGTTGTAAATGACTACACACACACACACACACACACACACACACACACACACACACACACACACACACACACACACACACACACACACACACACACACACACACACACACACACACACACACACACACACACACACACACACACACACACATGTTTGTGATGATTTATTGCAAGTGTTGCTTGGCAACCTCTTAGGAACATTGCGTGCCGGAGGAATAATCAGTACAGTACTTACAGTGTAATATAAGGTAAGTACATGGAACAGGGGTAGGTTTAGGGTTAGTACTAGTTATTACCCAGTAATTGTAGTTACTAAAATAAGTACATAGTATTTACATGGGTAACTGGACTGTAAAAGGAAGCATTACCTATATTTTTTGATGCTGCTTTGCTGGTGTTCATTTTATGAATAAAATAAATATTAAAATTATGATTTTTATGGAGTAACCGTTTTATAAAAGCAATAAGCCCCTTGAAGCTGTGTTTTATAGAGGTATTACAGTGAATATAGAGGGTTTTAGGCACTTCTCTCCGCGTCGTAACGCCCCTTAGCTCTTCTACATTCACTGTAAATCACTTAAAAAGTATACTTTTATAGTCTACAGTAAAATAGTATACTACTATAGTATACTACTACTAAAACTACAGAGCTAATAGTATTGAAACAGTACACTTACAGGTATACTTGTAGTACATTGATTTTAGAATACTTAATTTAGTATACTTAAGTAAAGTTCAAGTATATTTTAATTACTTAATAAAATGAACTTGAAGCATACTTGTTCTTTGTAAGAGTATGGAGCGTGACGTCCTTTGTAGAGGATCTCACAAGGCAAATGGACGACCTGACAGCAAACGACTTCATAGCCACGTCACAAGAGTCATTCCTCATCAGGCATCCCTAAAAAACACACACCACACTGTACTCTTGGACTTATTCCCTCATTGCCCAGGACGCAGGTCAGGAACACCCAGCAACAATTCATCCTTTACAGTAGTGTGCCATTAGAGGGATCATAATCTAATCCTGTCTGTGATCATCAGGGGCCTCATTTATAACCGTTGCGTACGCACAAAACAGGCCCTGAAAGGTGCGTACGCTACTTCCGACGCATAAGTTGTGATTTATAAATACAAACTTGACGGGAAAATGTGCGCACCTGCACGCAAACTCTGACCCATGCGTACGAAAGTTTTGCAGACGGAGCAGTTTGGCGACACCGATGGTGAGCTGCAGTTAAATGTCTTTTTGGTCACTTTTAGACAGAATTCTAAAGACAATTTCACATATACAGAAAGATAATACAAATATAATTTCACTCACCAAGCCTATCACTTGAAGCAAATCCATCCCTTCTGTGTCCGCGCCAACAAGCGTGAAACTGACGCCTGTCTATCATTCTAATGGCATGAATTAAAACCGTAAATCTTCATTATGAGTCCTAATCATACAGTGCATGCTCACAATAACAGTTTAAATGAATAAAATAATGATTTAAACTTTGTTTTACTTCTGATATAAACATTTAGATTAAATACGCGGCGTATTTAATCTAAATGTTTATATCAGAAGTAAAACAGAAGTAAAACGTATACGCCATTCTCATTTATGGAGTTTTAGCCTAAATGAAATCATTACTGAGAAGTTACAAAAAAAAAAAAAAAATCTATTCAATAAATATTTTGTGTTGTGGATGCAATGTTTTTCAACACTTTTCCTCTAGCATGCTGTGTTTTAATGTTTCAACTACAGAGATTGCTTATCATGATAATAGCAAATTGTGTGAGAAAATATTTCCGTGCAAATAATGCACAACAAGGTTTATCTGTTTCCATTCAAAAACATAAATCTATTAAAAATACCATTTAGTCAGTGGAAAAGATTGAGAAAAACTTTTTCTGAAATGTATTTTACACTATTTGATTTATTTATTCAAAAACAAGTCAAGGATAGGCTACTAAATGATTTTTATTAATGTAATAATGTGACGGCACATCCGTATTTCATATTTTCCTAATGTCTTGTACCGTTAAACATGTCATCATCACGTGGATGAATAATCAGATGCAAGTGATATGCAGATGAGGATATGCATAGTAAAACTAGGCGTTGTAAGCTCATATATGGTTATTTCGGCGTGGAGACGCATGTGCGCACAATCTTCCGCTGACTGGGATTTATAAAGTGAATTCTGCGCAGTTTCTGAATATTTTTTTGCGTACGCCATTTTTGCATTTCGGGCGCACGCACACTTTTAGTAAGGATACGCACAGTTTTATAAATGAGGCCCCTGTTAGTTTCTGTAGAATAATCTGCTGATCCAAAGATGTTCCAATGTTTGTGTTTGTATTGACAAACTTGACACACACACACACACACACGCGCGCACACGCACGCACACACACACACACACACACACACACACACACACACACACTGACACACACACACACACACACACACACACACACACACACACACACACACACACACACACACACACACACACACACACACACACACACACACACACACACACACACACACAGAGGTATGTAAAGGAGAGCGGGGCACAACCTACCGATTTTTGACTTTCTCAGTTTGTGTAAATCCACTTAGGGTTCAGAGAATTATTTTTTTTCCCACATTAATTTCCCACGTCTAGTAGTCTACAATTGTGGTTTTGTTTCATTAATACACTGTATACTTTTTTCTTGATTTACCCCGAAAGAATGGCAGTGAAATGTGACAACATGCCCCATAAGTGAGGAGCATTATAACATGACCATATGACAGATTAAAATGTTATCTGATCTAATAAAAACTAAACTATTTTGTCAATAAAATACAACAATGAAAATTTTCATATAAAATAATAGCGTTTCTTTAATAATTAAAAATAAACTCATTTTGAGTTTGACAACAAACACACCAGAAAACAGCCACAGCATAGTTCAAAACATAATAATAGCCTAATTAATAATGTCTAAACATTGACTCTCAGTATATATTCACCTTTTTCTCGTGGTTTCTCAATAGAATTCATAAAAGTATAGAATATCATATTTCTAATACATTGTAACGCTGTGTGACAACATGCCCCGCCCGCACAACTGGGGTTTAAACCCGGCGAGTTCACGGTCTTCCAGCTCAAGCCTGTGTGGAGAGCGCCACCTCGTGGACATCATCTCATAGCAGCACAACAGCGTCTTCAGCCATCTTAGAGAAACTGATGAAGACTCATCTCTTCTGCCAACACTTCACCCGTTATTAATACTGACTCTTACTAATCTCTGCTTTTCTATAAAAACAAAACCTTGTACATGACGCGCTAGAGTCACTGAGACTTCACAGCACTTTTTTCTCCTTTGTTAATTGTATTGCTTTTATGGTTCTCCTCGTGTCTAAGTCTTTTTGTAAGTTTTCTATGGTTAAATGTAAATCTTATTAAAAAAATACTATTATATGCTTTCCCTATTTCTCAAATACTTTTAAAAAGAAAATGTACAAAATCTGAATATTGCAATGCAAGCACCCAACAAAGCATTTTGAATCTTGAAACAATTAGCCAACAAAAACAAAAAACTGAAAATTTTAATTATTAAAAAAATATCACTGTAAGGAGACGAATTCCATGAACTGCGCGAATGTTGCAGTCGCTACCCCATAACTGCGGGGAACACGAAGTTTGCCAACAGTGCAGGCACTTCACAGTTTAAACAATACTGTATTGTTTAAACTGTAAAGTGCCTGCACTGTTGGCAAACTTCGTGTTCTGACTTGAGGTTTGTGTTCTAGTTAAACACAATCTTAGTAGGGTGGCCATACGTCCGGATTTTAAGCCCCCTGTCCGGCGTCCGGCGCAGCCTCAAGCCGGACACTCATTTGTCCTCCTTTTTGGAGTTGCGCTGAATTGTTGAAAAAAATTAACCTGTAAAAAGCCCACATAATGATAGCGGCTCTATGATGCCCGTAAATTAGTTAAAATCTCTTGGAATCTAGAGCCGCGCATGCGAGACAGAACATACTGTATGTGTGCTCCAAACCGTGCAGCGCGCGAGAGCGAGAGACCTTGCGTGCCCTCAGGGGCGTCGCACCCGTGGGGGATGTGGGGGTTTTAACACCCACACTTTTCCCGGTGAGAGGGTTCAACACCCGCACTTTTTCTGCAGTTTTGCAAAAACGCCTTACTACAGTCGCTCTCGTTCAGTCGTTTCTCTGGCCACTCTGTGTGCGCTCGCTGCGGCTGCCTCCTCTCCCCCTCCCTCTCAAAAATGACACCGGCTTTGAGTGAGACTGAGAGACCGGCTGATGATTGGCTGTTCTGCCTTAAGTCCCGCCTCTCTTGGTGTGTTAGATTGGTGCGTTCAAGTCCTCCTGGGGAAGTTCGTACTTACGAGGTGGGAAGTCGTGTTAACGACGGCAGTGCGTTCAAGTCACTTTCGTCGGAGGAAGATGGCGGAGTACTTTCTCTTAATTAATTACACAAAAATCCAGTTAGGTTCTTAAACTCTTGTTCTAGGAAATGAAGAACAAATAAATGTGCATCGTATGTACTTTGTTTTTTTTATGTTTTTAATTAATTTATGAAGCCACTGCTAACTTTATTGTTACATGTTGCATTGTTATATTATAATGCCATCATATTCTGTGCAGGCAATTCACGTAACTGTGTCACAGGTCGGGAGGGTCGACTGGGTCTACCCCCTCCCTTTAGAATGTACCACTGAGGAGCAGACCAGAAACCAGGCGGACAAGGAAAATAAAATGTAACAAGCTTTATTGATTAAAAGAATTTGTATATCCTAATTAAAATTCCTCCTTCCTCCCCAGCATCCAGTGGCCGCCGGGACGTCGGCTGGACGACAGGTGGGGACTGGGTCCACTTGACCCCCTCGGACTCTTCGGGTGCCGAGGCTCTCGGCAATGTAGGGAACGCGGACCTGACCAGCAGGTAAGTGCTCTAAGCACGACTTATCCTTCTCGGACTCTGAGCGGACTGTCCTCTTCTCGACCTCCCAAGTACAGAAGTTTACAGCGGTGAAGAGGAGCGTCGACTGGACAGCCGGTAGGTACTCCTGGTACGGTAGGTTCTTTCCTCTGCAGGGGATGCAGAAAGCTTACGGCTGTGAAAGGGGCGTCGACTAGACAGCAGGTGGGTACTTCGAGTACGGTTGGTCCTTTCCTATACAGGGAATGCAGAAAGCTCACGGCTGTGAAAGGGGCGTCGACTAGACAGCAGGTGGGTACTTCGAGTACGGTTGGTTCTTCCCTATACAGGGGATGCAGGAAACTTAGGGCTGTGAAAGGGGCGTCGACTAGACAGCAGGTAGGTACTTCGAGTCCGGTTGGTTCTTTCCTATACAGGGGATGCAGGAAGCTCACGGCTGTGAAAGGGGCGTCGACTAGACAGCAGGTGGGTACTTCGAGTCCGGTTTGTTCTTTCCTATACAGGGAATGCAGAAAGCTCACGGCTGTGAAAGGGGCGTCGACTAGACAGCAGGTGGGTACTTCGAGTACGGTTGATTCCTTCCTATACAGGGGATGCAGAGAGCTCACGGCAGTGTTGATAACACAGGATACACGTGGCGTTCGATGGGAGACACTCAGAACAGCAGATACTGGACTTCCTCCGTTCTCCAGACAACATCGATGATGGATCAGAACACGGCAGACTTTGGAATGTACAACACTCCAAACGACAGGTAACTGGGTTTTCTCCGCTCTCCACAACAGTGAGGATGGAACCGTATGCATGCGGCTTCAGCTGGGGGACACTCAGAACAACAGACCACTGGATTTCCTCCGCTCTCCAGGATGGCATCAATGACGAATCAAACCACAGCAAGCTTTAAATTCCACCGTCGCTTAATCTCTTCTTCAGCGGCTCCAAACTGCAACACAGGGCAAGGCCGATGGGCACGTGACAGAATTTGGTATAGTAAGCATGCAGTAGCTTCACTTCAAACACACACGGTGGGCACAGCATCAACTCACGTCACTCTTAACCACTCTGTGAAATATAAGGCCACAGCCCACCTCCTTGTTCTGAACAGCAGGGACAGTAAGACGGAAGAATATATAGCGATCTCACTCGTGCATCATAACAGCTGTCTTCACATTACGGTGTCTAGACTCCGGTTCCTAGATCGCTTCTCTTCATATACAGTGTCTTGGTATATAAATCACGTATCATACGGCCAGTAAAAGGTTTGCACTTATCTCTACCCAGGCAGGGGACTTGATGTTTCCAAGGCAACTTCTCCTCTGCTTCTCTGTTCCACTCCACCAAATCTTTCGTAGCGGATTCCCTTCCGCGGATCTATCTCGCCAGTCAAGTTGTCCCACAGAAACTCTCAGCCTTCCTCGACGGAACAAGGTCAAGACACAGCACCCGAAAACCGAACACAGAACACTGCACTGAACTTCGCTGCACTGAACTCCCTCTTGGTCTCCCAAAGCTTGGTTTTTATCTGATTCCAGCCGCTGTGTGTCCCAATCACCAAACAGCCCCTTGATGCGCCGCACCTGCTGTCACTCTGTCATCAGCGGCTGCTGTTGCCATGGTAGCGACGCATATCAGGCTGACTGGGTGTTGCGTCGAGAGCGCTCCGGGCGGAAACATTCCTCCGTGGAATATATAGTTCCGCTGCTGGTTCGTCACCTTGTGACAACTGCGCTATAAATAAGAAAACCTTGACAATATCACTGCATAATATTAAAGTACTGTGGTATTCCGCCATGTTTCTCAGTGACACGCCCACAACTCGGATAGATCGGGCTTAGAGAAAATCCCGAGCTCCCCACTGGTATTTACGACATTGTGGTGGCGTTCAAGTGCGTTCAACTCGTAAATACGATCTATACGAGATGACTTGAACGCACCATTTATCTGTCAGCTCGTGCTGAGGAGGCGGGAACTTATGGTTATGGTTATTTACATCTCCCTTTTCCAGGTACTTTGAGTCTTTATGCTTTCGATGTTTATAAATAAGCTTGATATGTGTCTGGGAAGATGTTATGTTTATGTTTTGTTGACATGTCGAGTGTTTTCGGTATTATATTTCGTTTTTAGACTACTAAACAGCACAAGACTTTAATTAAGTAACTTAGGCATTCTGTTTGTGTTGCGTGATTTAAAGAAAACTAAGTGTGCACTTTACTCACACTTTTCTCCAAAATAAAAGCTCAAGGGTTTAAGTGAAGAAATTAGGACAAAAGTATTGTAATTTTCCTATTCTATAGCGTAATATAAAATATACTTTTGAAATATTCATTTTCATTTATACAGTAGCATACATATAGGCTATATGGATTGTCCATCATAGGAATAATTATATAAATCATTATACTATTATAATAAATGTTTGGCATTCTAAAACACCAGTGATAATGTAATGTAGACTGAGACTCTATATCATAACTAAAAAGATGTTTGAGCCCTCTTTAGGTACAAGTCAATGCTTTTTCTTTGTTCAATGTGCACAGGTCATGGGTCAAACCCGGTTGAAGCTCTTAATTTTGAGCTCTCAAAGTGCATCAGATTGAGCATTTAACCTTAAAATGTACAAAAAAAATTGCGGGGGAGCATGCCCCCGAACCCCCCATACATGGACAGAGGTCCACACAACAGTTTTACAAAATCAAGTGGGAAAGAACAATAATTTATAAATTGTGCCCCAGCATATACAACAAAGTTCCTTTTAAACTTTTAGTCATTAATAGCTGTTAATGCCAAAATTTAAATTTCACATCCATCCCCCACACTTTTGAAAAGCTTGCTACGCCCCTGCCCTCAGCGTCAACATACCCCCCCACAAATATGTGTCCTCCTTTTTGGTGTTATGGAAATGGCCACCCTAAATCTTAGCCTCAAGTCAGAGCGCAAAGGCATTGTAATTTCTGCATCTATTATCAAAGTATTTATTAGTAAATAGTAATACACTGGAAATTAGTTGAAATCTGAATATTTGGTTAGTATGTTGATTTACGATGTGTGCTCCTAAATTGTCTGGTTGTGCCCCTAAAAATTTCAGTTGGGGGCGCGTGTGCTCCTAGTGAAAAAAGTTTGTCTGGAGCCCTGGTATATTATTATATTAGTCATATCTCCACCGCTGGGCTGTGGTGTAAATGAACACACACCGTATCTCTTCTGTAGACTTGTGTTAAACCGACTGACTCAAAGAAACCTCTAGATTCATACGCATGATCTTCAGGCCAGTGCTGGGTAAATCAACTGCAGTTTTAACCCTTTTTGACAGACATGCCAACATGTATTCAAATATAATCTAGCGTGAGACGGTATAATGCTATATTTACTACAGTAGCCTGATTGACAACATCAATTAGGGATTATTTCGCCTTTAAAAATCACCATTTGAAAGAATGTAAAAGCAACAGATCATTTGCACACATTGAAAAGAACAACCAATCTTAAAAATAAAATTTATTAGCATCTCTCTAATATGTGTATAAATAAAAACATTTATTAGAAATAATGCATATACGCAGTATGAGCTGAACAATATCTTGTTTATACGTGATACAAAGAAGAGGCTCGCTAACCTCGGCTTTCTCTCTTGCTTTGTAACATATTCAGTTTCAGTATATGTCTGTGAGAATGTACCTCAAAACTCAAACAATATGCACACCTAGAAGATTCAACACTACATTCGGTCAAAGAAAAGAAACGACAGAAGGTTAACAGCAACGATGGAAAGAAAAAACATGGAGTTTTGGCAGTTTTACAATTTTCAGTTAAGAGAGAAAACAGCAAAACAGCTTCAACATTAAATTAAAAACGGTGACAAAAACGTGAACACGAGTAACTGATGTGTGTAACTGATAAGTGCATCGCTGCGATGATCATATCAGGGACGAGCAGCTTCAGTCACACACACACACACACACACACACACACACACACACACACACACACACACACACACACACACACACACACACACACACACACACACACACACACACACTCTTCAGGATTAGGAAGCTACTAGTCATCATCAGGGTTTGAGTTAAAGGAGTAGTTCACTTCAGAATCAAAACTTCCTGATAATTAATCCAAGATGTTCATGTCTTTCTTTCTTCAGTGGAAAAGAAATGAAGGTTTTTGAGGAAAACACTCCAGGATTTTCTCCATATAGTGACATCAATGGAGTCCAAATGTGAGTTTCAGTGCAGCTTCAAAGTCTCGACACGACCCAGCCGAGGAATAAGAGTCTGATCTACACAAACCAGCGCACATTTATATACTTTTAACCACTAATGCTGGTCAAATTACAAATTTGGGTTCAAAAAGGGCGAAAAAACATCTAATTTTCTCCGACTTAAAAGGTTAAACAATGATGTTGCACGATTTTAATTTGATTTTTTTGTAAATGGCGTTTGACTTAGTCATAGGACCCCATATAAGTCACTATATGGAGAAAATCCTGGAGTGTTTTCCTCAAAACCTTCAATTGTTTTCGCCTGCAGAAAGACATGAACACATCGTGTATGACGTGGGGAGAGTAAAGATCAGGAAATAACTCTGAGATGATTCTCCTTTAGGACTGAAGCTGCTCTTCCCCATCCGGCTCATCTACAGCACATCGGACCAGTACATTTGCTGTTCTTCATAGTTTTAAATATCAGATAATAAACAGCACTGTTAAAATGATCAAAGTGAACCGGTTCTATCTTACACTTTAGAATAAAACCTTTGCATAATGAAGTGGTAAAATAAGATATATTTCATATTGCTAACATCATCTGTCAGTATATATGCATGAGACTGGACCTCCACTGATCAGGATCACTGTAACATCTGTAATATCGTGATCATCTGGATCTCCTCCACTGCCATTCACAACATGATGCTTTTGGTCATGCTTTCAACACACGGTGGTTCAAATAAAAGAAAAAACACTCTGAATTCAACAGATTTGCACATGTAACAAACAAACAAAACAAAAGAAAGTTGTCAGTTGTTTTGGTCTAAGGTAAAAATCAAATAAAACGACGTGTAACAGCTAAAATGCCAATAGGCGACGCCTAGCTTTCCAATCACAACACTGAGAGACGCTGCCGTGATCAAGTAGAGGAACACTGCGTGAGTTGGCCTTGAGATTGTGTTTCCTCGCGTGTCCGGATTTTAAATATCGCACTAAAGCATCTTTCTAACGGGGAACTCAATGCCGAACAACTGAGTGTGTTTAACAGAGGAGTGGGACGAGAGTGAGAGATGTGCCCGTGTATGACCCTGGTGACCTCTGACCTCTCTAAAGCCGGATGATGGATGGATGAAGGAATGAAGGAAGGGTGATGATGTGCTCTCTGCTCATCCCATGTCTTTAGAGTGCAAAGATACCCTCGTGTGACGCGCACACACACACACATATAGAGAAGTATATGTATATATGCGCATGTCTCGCTCTGATGTGTCCATAATTAAAACTCTGAGAACTCCTTCGCACATTTCTCCGTCAGCGACACGCGGATGTCTTCCTCCTCGTAGTCGTCGAAGTTGCTGGTGTCTCCGGGACCTCTGCACTTTGGTATGAACGGCGCCTCCACCTGGTGGAGAAACTCAGCATAAGAAGTGTGTGTGTGTGTGTGTGTGTGTGTGTGTGATGCCTGTGCACTCCTACTATACTAATATAGGCATACACCAACAACACAGTAACACTCAGTTCTCTTACTATACACTACCAGGCAAATGTTTGGAATAATTAAAAAAATGTTTTAAGTCTATTTTTGCTCACCGAGGCTGCATTTTTTTAATCAAAAATACAGTAAAAACTATAATATTGTGAAATATTATTACGATGTAAATCAGCTGTGTTGTCTGTGAATATATAGTAAAGTGTATTTTATTCCTGTGATCAAAGCTGAATTTATCATCATACTCCAGTCTTCAGTGTCACATGATCAAACCGATTTTTAATGAACAAATCCGGGGAGACATTTAAAAAAAAAAACTGAAATTAATACTTTTATTCAACAAGAATGCATTTAATTGATCAAGTGACATTAAAGACATGTTACGAAATATTTACATTTCAAATAAATGCTGTTCCTTTGAACTTTTTTTCAAAGAATCCTGAAAAAATTAATCATGTTAAAAAAAAATGAAAATATGAAGCAGCACAACTGTTTTTAACACCGAACTATTATTAATAAGAACCATTATTAAATTCTCGATCACCAATAATCGTTTATCATGTGACACTGAAGACTAGAGTTATGAAGCTGTAAATCCAGCTTTGATCACAGGAATAAAAGACATTTTAAGGTATATTCACACAGTTATTTAAAATGTTTATAATATTTCACCCTGGACCTCAAAACCACTCACAAGGGTTATTTTTTTGAAATTGAGATTTATTCACCATCTGAATACATAATCTTCCATTGATTGGTTAGTTAGGATATGACAATATTTGGCCTAATTGATAATCTGGAATCTGAAGGTGCAAAAAAAATCGAGAAAATCGCTTTTAAAGTGGTCTATGTTCACGCTTGTGCTGCATTCACTCACAAAAATATTTGTTTTTGATATATTTACGGTAGAAAAATGTACAAAATATCTTCATGAAACATGATCTTTACTTAATATCCTAATGATTTTTGGCATAAAAGAAAAATCGATAATTTTGACCCATTCAATGTATTGTTGGCTATTGCCACAAATATACCCGTGTGCCTTATGACTGGTTTTGTGGTTCAGGGTCACATTACTGTATTTTTGATCACATAAACACAGCCCTATTGAGCAGAAGAACAACAGCACTCAATATGCTGGAGGTGTAAACCAAGACTCGAACGACCCAACAGAAGACTGCGCATCATACCTTTCTCTCATAGATGGCTATCCAATCCGTCGTGGCAAACCACTTGTGGTTCTTGATGTCATTGACCCCGTTCCTCAGGTTCCCGAAGCGTTTGGTGAGGTCCACCTGCAGCAGGTTCCTCAGCAGGTCCTTCAGGTCCGAGCTGAAGTGTGAGGGGAACCGGACCTACAAAACACACTCAAGAAGTCATTCCCACGGGCCACCCAGCCACCGCTCAGCTGAGCACATCATCACTGACTATACCTTTCCAGACACGATCTTCTCATAGATCTGGATGGGCTGGTCTGCGAAAAACGGGGGATATCCAGCCGCCATTTCATATATGAGGACGCCGAGAGCCCACCAGTCCACGGCCTTGTTGTACCCCTACATTTGAACAACACATCAGTGATCGGCCCTGTGGGAATTAACATGTGTAGTGACTGAGAATGTGTGGAGGAGGAAGACCTTGCTGAGGATGATCTCGGGCGCCAGGTACTCCGGAGTCCCACATAATGTCCAGGTTCTGCCTTTTACTCTTTTTGCAAATCCGAAGTCTGTTACCTGTGCGGGAAACTACAGTTTAGTGCATTAAAGGCAAGACACACCAGGTGAACAGGGGAAATAATAACTATAATAACTAAGAGATATCACCATACTTCACCAGTTGATTGAATACATTAATAAATGCAAAAAAATTGTTGTATTACAAGTTTTCTGAAATGTAATGTTTAAATATGAAAATGTGGCGTTATCTAATTAAATATGCACTAATTTGCATACATTTCTAAAACAAAAATCTGCATATTGGATGAAGTCAGGTTCAAAATTCTCATTTCATTTTTTATATCCAGTCAAACCAAACTTTATTCAGACTCCTTCAACATTTCTCACATCATCACAGTTTATCCGCTATAGTTTAGAAAATGGTAATAAACTGATTTGATAACTGAGTTCTGGTCATATTTGATATTTCAGTGGTTTTGTCCGTCCTTCTGTTAGACTCTCACACATGAGTTATGCTGAATATCTGCCAGATGTTAAATTATAATAAAACTACACAATTAGAGAATACCAGTTTAGCTCAACCAGTGACCCAGCAATGCTTCATGTTGTTCAGTCTGTGTGTAAAAAGAGCATTAGTTATTAAAGAAAAAACATGATCAGCTCAAAGTGTCTGAATCATTTCTGGTCCCAAATTGTTATAAATATTACTGATATGAAGAATATCTGGGTATAATCACAGTTTACTATATTTTGCTCTCCTCACTCACATAAATGAACTATAGTGTCCTGCACACACTAGTAAACAAATATAAAAAATGATATCTGGTGTCTGAATAATGTTGGGTTTGACTGTATTAGAGAGAAAGGTTTTTACAGAGGGGATTTTGGGTCTCTTTTTATCGCTCCACAAATAATAATAATAATAATAATAATAATAATAATTCACAAATCAGCCTAAAATAAATACATTTTCACAATTTTTTTTGGAATACAATGTTACATAAAATAAGGGAAATTATATATGAACAAACCTATCTGTAAAAACCTTCAGAATATATTTATGAATAAAACTGTAAAGTGTGCTGTGTGTAAGTGTTACTGAAGAGCAGATTTCTGGCTCAATGTAGGAGGAAAAACTCATTTTGAGAAAACAACCTTTTAAAGGTATATACTGGAATTGAAATGTACAGACGCAAATAGATAAAGTGCTATAAAATATACGGTTAAACGTGTATTTTAGAAGTTTTCTTTCCACTAGTCTGAAAAAAAAAAAACTATGCAAAGCAAAAAAACTATTTTTGCCTGTAGTGTGCCGTATAACCTTTTATAAAAATAAAATAACATGCAAATATCCATATACAGTCAAGCCATCTCAGAATGACATTTATTTTACATGGCATTTATATCAGCACACACGGTTTAAGAGTTTCTGTAAAGGTGAGGATGAAGTTCACAACGTCAAGCTTTAGAGACGCTGGATGATGCAACAGTCAATAACGCAAAGTAAACCAACAAAATAAATCCAAAATGAAGAAAACGCATGTTCTATAGGCTGAAACATTGATAAACAGAAATATCGATAAACTCAGATTTGTGTGGTCCAAAGTCTTGCAAGCAGCTGCCAGAAACCACAGGAGGAAGTGTTGCTGCTAAAGGAGGATCTACAAGTTACTATTCAAGGGTTCACTTACTTCCCTGTGAAACTGTGAAAGACCCAATGTGTTTGATATAAATGTGGAACTACTACTGTCTGCAGGGCTCCAGACTAACTTTATTCACTAGGAGCACAGTGGCCCCCAACTGAAAATTTTAGGGGACAATGTGCTGTTTCAAATTCACATTTTATTGTGCACATTTATAGATGCAACAACAAGGTAAAACGACAGCACCATTGCTGTCATGGCAGTACAAATATTAACAAAGATAAAGTTGTATGTTTCGTTAAGTTTTAAGTCATTCTTCCTTTGAAGGTCGAGCTGGATTTTGAATTTGGTGAAGGGTAGTTCCTCCTGAGCAACGAAGTAGGCCGTGTTAAATTTCCACATCATCTCTGCCTCATCTGCGCTCTGATTCACAGCTTCTTGTCTTCTAAAAGCAACCGGCAGTGGCGTTGCTTTTTGACTGTGTAACGGTTCACAAAATTCACGGTTCGGTTTGATATGATACAGTGATGTCACAGTTCGGTACGTTTTCGATACAGCAAAAATAAATAAATGCCAGAGAAATTTCCTATTTATTCAAAGAAAAAATATTTTTAAATAAGAGTTTGTCTTCCTACATCTTGAAACTTTTAGTTTTATTAATGGGGGTAATCTTTGAAGGATGAACAAATAATGTTTTGGTCATCACATTAAAAATAAATATGATTTAAATATGATAATAATTGAGTTCTGAAGTGCTGGAAAAAGATGTGTGATGGACTTGAAAGCATTTTTCTATTTCTGCCAAACTTCCATGGTTACAGTTAGTGTTACTACAGTAAATCCACGGTGAATGCTGATCTGTGGACTTTAAACCTATCAATAGTTCATTCATGGAACAATGTCTCCTCCTGGTTTCCACGTCAGCGCTGTTTGATCCGTTAATAATGTAGAAATTGTAATGCTTCTCACTAGATCTCGCAGCGATGTTATTTCTTCAGTGGCGAACTCAAATGCTTAGTTTACTGGATCTCTCAGCGCTGTAGTAACAGTGTCGCTTGATCAAGATCGGCTCGCGCTGTGATGATGTGGATGGTTTCGTTCCGCTTTCATTACGTTTGCCATTTGATGTTGCGCAATGTTGTGGTGTTCGGTTTGTGATGCGTACCGAACCTCTTACCGAACGGTTCAATACGAATACGTGTACCGTTACACCCCTCACGGCATACTCTGAGCTTGAGGCTAAGACTGTTTAATTAGGGCCCAAGCCCAAAGGGCGAAGGCCCTATTGTTTTCCTAAGGATTATTTATTATTATTATTATTATTATTATTATTATTATTTTTTTACTACCTTTTGGACACTTTTGGAGGCCTTAACATGCTCAAAAACTCCTGAAACTTTGCACACATGTCAGAACCCGCGGCCATCAGGGCCGGGCTGAAGATGGTACCCGGGCGTGGCAGGGGGGCTCGACAGCGCCCCCTGGAACGGGGTCCGTAAACATGGTCCATAAATAAAAAACGCTTGCATGAAATAATATGAAACTCGGTACACATGTAGATCTCATCGTTTCATATATACTTCGCACTCTAACTTTTTACCCCAGCCCAACAGGAAGTCGGCTATTTAGGCTTGTTTGGAAAACGCATGCAATGGAATTTGAAGTACTCCTCCTAGAGAATTCAAACACACGGCACGAAACTCGGTCAGCGTGAAGTCAAGACATTGAGGATGAAAGTTTGCGAGGGGATTTTTGATATCTCGAACGGTTTGGCCGTGGCGAGGAAACGAAATTATGGCGAGAAACGTGAAACGGGAAGTGAGTCATAACTACTGCATACATTAACTGATCTTGATGAAACTTCAGCAGTGTGTTCGTTGTAAGAGCCCGATCACATGGATGTGACTATTGTGAGTCAAAGTTATAGCGCCACCAACTGGCAGCAGGAAGTGTGTCACTTTCAAAATGCTTTGAAATCACCCTCTTATTTTTACCCGATTTGCTTCAAACTTCATCTGTATAATGTAAATACATGGCAGATGAAGACCTGTGAATGGATTCTTGATATCTTTGAAACTGTTGCTGTGGCAATCCATCAAACTTTAATATTCTTTTTGGATGCTTTTGAGACTCTTAGCATGCCTGAAATTGCTTAAAATTGCATGAAACTCGACAGACAGATCACATTTATTAGCCAGGTGACATGTGCATAGTTTCAGAAACGGGCGTGGTGCAGGGACTCAGTAGCGCCACCTTTTGACAAAAGTGGGGGGGTTAGTTTCATCTAGAGTAACAAAAATCTGTATTTATATAGTTCTCCTCCAGCCAGACAACTTTCTAATTTACAGTCATTAGCAATAACCAAGAGGAAGTCAGATATTTTGGTTTGAATATGGTCATTTCTCTCTGAGCCTACGTCTCTGTGACTGCTCTCTGTGTGTGTGTCTGTGAGTGTGGGGAGGGGGAGGGGGAGTGGGGCTATATTAACCATTTCACTGCTGTGTGGTTTGGCCTTCATTAAAAAGAATATGTTTTTAATGAAGGCATATAACAGACATGCTGCATTTAAATTTTTTTAATAAAACATTGTTTTTTATGTTTTTCAAGCCATTTGATTTATGAGGACTTTTGAAATGTCCTCATAAACCACCCATAAGTTGTAATACCAGTGTAATACACATGCCATTATACAAATTTGTGTCCTCATAAATCACATAAACCAACCCACACACACATCAAATTGACGGTGGGTGGCAATAGTATATTTAAAAGACTTGATGTGTGTGTGTGTGTGTGTGTGTGTGTGTGTGTGTGTGTGTGTGTGTGTGTGTGTGTGTGTGTGTGTGTGTGTGTGTGTGTGTGTGTGTGTGAGAGAGAGAGAGAGAGGAGAGAGAGAGAGGAGAGAGAGAGAGAGAGAGAGAGAGAGAGAGAGAGAGAGAGAGAGAGAGAGAGGGAGAGAGAGAGAGAGAATAATTTTTTTTTTTTCTTTTTTTTTTCATGTGCTTGTCCTCCGGACAAGTAAATCTGTCATTCACTTGTCTGAGAAAAAAGTTGCTTGTCCGGATTTATTTATTTATTTATTTATTTATTTATTCTGAAGCAATATTCTCATCAGTGTTCAATCAGCTTTGATATTTAAATCGGCATATTGTAATATCTGCATTGAATGTTGTGGATATTGACTAAGAATATTGAATATTATGTATGTTATCAATCACCCTAAATGCAATACGGTGTTAGTTATATATCTTAAAGTGCGATACTGTCGCATAATAGTGTCCCATGAAGGGCATCCCCTCCCCCAATATTATTAAATGTCCTATTAGTGTCTTATTATTCTAAATAATTGAATTTATTGATCAAATTTAGGAATTTAAAATGAAAGATGAAGCATAGGCTACTGTTACCCTAGGTAGGGCTGATCAAATTAAATCATTTACACTGAAAAATTACAATTGCATAAAATAATGTTATGAAATTGATTTAAATGTACAAATAAGAAACAGTGGAAAGAAGTATACTAGGCTACTTATAAACATAACACTAAATTGCCAATAGGTGGCGGCAGGCGGCCGTATTAATGAGTGAGTC
>JAZAVI010000550.1:45000-79877 GCA_036326025.1 Chrosomus eos
ATGTTCTGCGAGCGAATGCAAAGTTTCTCATGAGAATCATTACATTTAACTGGTATTGTGAATGACTACTGAATTTGTTTTTATTTGTTATTATTATGAACACTGCTGAATATAGTAACACTTTCTTACATATGACATACCGTAATTCCTCAAATAAAAACCGGTATTCAAATAAACGCCGGGCCTCTGATAGTGGCCGGGTACGTGGTCAACGCGGACAAATAAAGGCCGGTCTCAAATTAAGGCCGGGGAAAAATTAGTGTACACTCAAAGACGGACGCGTGCTGTGCTTGTCATATATCACAACTACTATTCAGTGTTTTTAACCACGTTTATTTTAGGTTTCAGATAGGGCTGTGCGATTAATCGAAATCGTAATAAAATCGCGATTTGAGCATGGGCGATTTCTAAATCGCTTCATAGCACGATTTTTTTCCGCGCTCCCGGCTTCAACCTCAGTATGCTATCTGAACCAATCAGAATGCAGCGCGCCTATATTGAGCGCGAGAACAGAACAGACCGGGCGGGTACCAGAATGATTCAGTGAACTGCGAACAGGTGCGCGTGCCAGAAGTGCGTGGAAATATTAGCGCAAAGGGGCTTGCCTCACCAGTTTCTTTCTCTGGGAAGGTAAGAGAATAACATTACCTGATTGGTTTACAAGTATAGTTTCCTCCGCTGCGGCTGTCAGTCATTCTCCATTCAGCATCAAACAGCGCGCGTTCGGTTACGACAGTCAACGATGAAACTCTCTCTAAGTCGAGATGGTCATTCAATGTTAATATTATTAAACTTGATCTGTAGATAAAGCTCTATGGTTTTGCATTAAACGACTATCTTGCTGGACTGTTCGTTTCTAACTTACCGTGTGTCTGTTAGATCACTACACTAGAGTAGAGTCAGCACTATAAATGTTCATCACGCGCACAGTAACTTAAATTTAAAACTGTTAAAAGAAAAGGCTCAATAAACTATTGCATAGATAGATAGATACTGTATAATACACTATCCATCGATATGTATTTCCTTTGTGCTTTGAACTTTTCAATGCGGACTCGACACGCGGCGCGCTGTGACAGTGTTGCTTCAAGCGCATCATTCTGCGCTCGGGATGCGCATAAGCGCTTTGTGCAGCACTGCATTGGAGTCTTTCATAATCATATCATAATACTTTTGCTCAATGAAAGATTATTAATAGACTTTTTTGTTCTGTTTTATCTATCATATGTTGTTGCCTCATTAAACAGCTGTGCTATACTTAATATGTCTTAATTTTATAGTAGACTATATATAAAATAATTGATCTTTTTGATTTTCAATGTATTTTACAACAATACAAAGAGCAATATGTAATGTTTTACTTGATTTGGTGCTACACGATAAAGCTCTAATTGGTTTCCTTTGGAAATATGTTTCACACAGAATGCATTAAAACTGTAAAGCATGTCTGTTTGTGTCAAAATCGTGATTAAAATCGAAATCGAAAAAAAAATCAAGAAATCGTGATAATTTTTTTTGTCCATATCGCACAGCCCTAGTTTCAGACATTTAAATAGATAAGATTTATAGCAAACAATACATTTATAGTTTGTAAAATACACAATGGTGTCTATGGAAGCAGCAATAATCCATTCAAATATATTTGGCGACGTAACGTACAAATCCAACAGACAGGAATCTCTGAACTGCGGTGCCCATCTCACGTTACAGATCAGGATCAATTATCAATTACAAAACAAACTCACTTACACTGAATTGAGAGTCAGAATAGAAGATAGTTGATGACATGGTAAGCAAGTTTGTTAATATTTAGAAATAAAAGCGCTACATCTGTCATACAGCGCTATTTTGGCTGTGGTGAACAGTACCAAGCATGACGCGTCACCATGGAAACTTGGCTGACGGGCGGGCGGGGATCGCGAATTAGAAATAAAGGCCTGCCTCTAATAAAAGCCTGCTTCAAATAAAAGCCGGCTACCATCTGCAGTTCAGGTAAATAAAGGCCCCGGTCTTTATTTGAGGAATTACGGTATCCCAAAACATGTTACAATCCCACACAGCATAGCATTACTTTCATGTTTTCAAGGAAAAACACTGTTAAACCTAAATTAAAGCGTTTAGTTTGACATGCACACACACACTTGAGTTCAGTGGTGCATTGAGTGCTGTCAGGATGAGACATATTGTAAAAAGGACATTCACGGAGAGAATAACAAAACAAAATCAAAACTTCAAGCACATTAACCACTTGAAACTATTCAATAACTCGACAAACTAGTAATTCTTCTGCACCATTATCCAAGTAACCCTTTTTTGATGACAATAATCGCATCTGACACGGCATGGTTTCACTTCATCCGCTGGCAGAAAGGAGTAAAGTTCCCTCACCTAAACCTGCCGATTCTCCTGAGGTGCGAGAACATCTCTCCTCCGGGCACATACTCCATCACCATATACAGATTAGAGTTGTCCTATGAGAATAAAGACACATGAAGATCACGTGAAGTAAACCACACTCCTGGAAACACTACTCCACTATTACATAATATTGTTTCTCAATCAAATAAAATTTGGGTTTATCTTCGTTTTGTTTTTTACCAAGGCTGTTTAAATTACTACCATAGTAAAATAATAATAATACAAATGTTAATAAGTTTGGCTAACATGATATTCTGTTTACAAGTCAGTGGTGGGACAAAAAGTCAAGTCTCTGATGCTTAAACTTGTGCATCTCAAACTGCTTTTATGATGATTAAAATGAATGAATGTAAGCAGTAAATGACTGTAAACTGATATGAGAAATATCTGATGTGTACACACAGATCTGAGCATTAGTCTATCAGACCTGCTGCCATCTAAGCTGACATTAATGATAATTAATAATTGGTTGCGATGTGTTTTAGTTCCTCAGTGTCCGTTTACTAGTTTTGATGCTATAGACCTTATTCGATCTGCGTCATCAATGTTCGCGGCGGCCATTTTGTTGACATAGAAACCACGGCAACTGTCAGTCAGTCAATTGACAAGCGAGGCAGCGTCGGTATTATCCATGGTATTATCGCTGTATTTTTTTTTTAAACAGCGGGATGGTGTGCTGTGTAATACACTGCTGTTCTAACAACAGCAATAAGAACCCCGGAGTTAATTTTTATGCGATACCGACTGTCAGAAAACGTGAAGGGAGTGAGGCAGAGGAGTTGAGCCAGCGCAGGAGAGACTTGTGGCTAGCTAGGATAAACAGACTACGGTAATCTGCCAACTCCCTACAGCAATGTCTGCTCCTATCATTTTACCACAGGTAACGTTATTGGGGACATTTAATTTTGAATTTTACAATACTATTATAACATGTTCCTGTTATCTCTGTGAAGCTGCTTTGAAACAATTTGTATTGTAAAAAGCGCTAACTGTTATATAAATAAAGGTGACTTGACTATTGATAACGTTATATGCCTCATTGATACTAGGTAGGGAATTAGTGCTTGTGTGATACTGTGTTATTTTGTTACAACGATCGTAAAGGAGCCCTGCGAAGTGTAGCTAACGTTATGCGGATACTGTATGAACGTTAACGTTATAAATATCCGGTTAAAAGTTACGGCTGGCAATAAGGACGGATCTATACTTAAGGCTATTGGGTCTATTTGATATGGGTCCACACAAATCAAGCTTATCTTCTCTTGATACCGACGAGATGAAGCCGTTAGGCTACTGCTCACCTCAACTCAAATCTGCGTGCGCTATGGGCAGGACAGTTGTTATGTCAACAATATGGCCGCGGTTAGCTACTTCCGGTGTTTGCGAATAAGGTCTATATTCAGATTGTTTTTTATGTTTTTCTAAAAAGACAGAACAAGCTCTCATTTCAAACACTGCATTTCAAACACATTTGTTTGTTTTTTTACTTAAAAATAAAGAAAATTCCAGAAAAGATATTAACCCTTATGCTGCATTAGGGACATTTTTGGTCTTTTGCAGTTTCATTTCTTTGACCATTTTGGCTGTTTTAATGCAAATGATATGTAATTTGGCAAAATTGTGACTTTTGGGATAAATGTAAAAAAAATTATCCCATTTTGCAAAATATGTATAACACACTTTGTGTAGAACAAATAGTAACACTCAGCACCATAATGGACAAAAATGTCCCATTGAAACCCATTAAAACCTCGTTTAAAGCCGGGGCCGTCATTAATACACAAATCATGATTTATGTTGAAACATCCTTTCATTTTGAAGCAAAAGCATTATATTTGCATAATATAGTGTGTTCCAACAGATGACGTCACTACATATGTATTCCCTATGGGTGGAAATGCACATTATTTTCCTGGTTTCCACTAGGGGCACTGTGGAGTGTTTTATGAAGCATTTTAATGGCTCAATGATCTAAAATGATGTTTCTGAATATGTGTGGATGTCTGAGAGCAATGTGTGTCTGTGTTGACAAAAGTGTGTGTGTGTAGGGCCTAAATATAATACATGGTGTTTAGGCGAGTGACAAATCACAATATCCTAAAGGTCATATTTTACCCTTTCTGTCTACTCTCTCACTCTTTGTGTGTGTGTGTGTGTGTGTGTGTGTGTGTGTGTGCATTTAGCAAGAGAACGCGCTTCTCACTGCATTGTTTTCTTTCGGTATTTTACGCACAAACATGAATCTTTTGAATTTTACGCATCTTTGACACAGCTTTGGTTTTTTTTTTTTTAGCAGTCTATGTTTCAAATTGATAATTGTAGAGGCACAAACACAACCATGCAGTCATTCCTTAGACAATAATAACACCTTTCATCTTGCGGCAACACAAAGATGTAGCTGCGAGGGATCTAAAACAAAGTCTGCCTTTCATACAAGTGTGGTTGATGCAGAAGTTATAAAGCTGTGCACATCTTTGGTGCGGCAATTTTAAACTCGACAAGATGAAGAAAAGCTAGTGGGTCTGCAGACACCCATGACAAGAGGAGGAGGGGGTGCAGTTTCTGCCCTAACAAAAAAAGAAAAATCTCCACCACCTGCTCAAAATGTGGCATTTACATCGGTAAGGAGCATGCATTGCAATTCTGCAGCTACTGCAAATGAGCTGAAGAATGACCCCATTTTGTTTTGAAGTTTTGATATGTTTTATATGTTCATAGATTTAAATTGTTTATAGAAAAAAATAAAAATTCATGTTCATGGTGATCTTGTAGTTTTGCTTTAGCAAATTACATGTGTAGTGAGACAGGCACAGGTTATAATCTCCTAGTAGAAATCAGGAAAATGTTTGCAGTACTACAGATGTTTGCAGTATGTTAATTATATGAAAAATGGTACCAACTGGTGGAAAACAGTAAAAAGTAAATATTTTACCCCAAGGCTTGGTAATGACAGGGTATTTGAATAGAAATGATGATTTTATGATATTATGACAGTGGGTTCAAAAATGGATATTTTAATGGGTTCAAATAGGACCAAATTTGTACTTGCGCCATGTGTGATTTAAAAAAAAAATCTGACATAGCACAAAAAATAAAAATGCACAAAAAATAATGTTGCTGCTAATCTTTGGCATATTCAAGACTGTGATAATCCAAAGCCAAGGGTTTGACTTTGCATTTAGTATATGGAAAATAATTAAATTTTTGTGTTTTTTCCTCTTATACAAATTGATGGTATCGCCACCAAAACTGGTATTTAAAGGGTTAAAATCCTGAAATAAAATAATGTTTGGTAGTTATGATGAGGACTGATGCTGGTTAAAAGATTTAACTTGGTAAAAGTGGAAAATAATAATAATAATATATAATATTTTAGGCATGTGTTTAATATGTGGCCATTTTTGTCCCTTAACGCGCTAAGAGGGATTTTTTTTAAAAATCTGACATAACACAAAATCTTTAAATGCACCAGAAATAATGTTGCCTCTTATCTTTTACATATTCAAGACTGTGATAATCCAAAGCTAAAGTTTTCTCTTTGCATTTAGTATATGGAAAATAATGACATTTTTGTGTTTTTTCCTCTTATACAAATTGATGGTATCGCCACCAAAACTGGTATTTAAAGGGTTAAAATCCTGAAATAAAATAAATATTTGGTAGTTATGATGAGAACTGATGCTGGTTAAAAGATTTAACTTGTTAAAAGTGGAAAATAATAATAATATATATTTTAGGCATGTGTTTAATATGTGGCCATTTTTGTCCCTTAACGCGCTAAGAGAGATTTTTTTTAAAAATCTGACATAACACAAAATCTTTAAATGCACCAGAAATAATGTTGCCGCTAATCTTTGACATATTCAAGACTGTGATAATCCAAAGCTTAAGTTTTCTATTTGCATTTAGTATATGGAAAATAATTACATTTTTGTGTTTTTTCCTCTTATACAAATTGATATTATCGCCACCAAAACTGGTATTTAAAGGGTTAAAATCCTGAAATAAAATAATTATTTGGTAGTTATGATGAGGACTGATGCTGGTTAAAAGATTTAACTTGGTAAAAGTGGAAAATATAATTATATAAATATATAATATTTTAGGCAATGTTTAATATGTGGCCATTTTTGTCCCTTAATGCACTCAACGGCGTAAAAAATCTAATGCAGCACAAGGGTTAAAATATATGTACACCACAGATAAAAAATAAAATAAACACTTAAAATAAATCACAAAATAAACGCTATGGAATGTAGGAGAGATTTTTGTAAGTTCTGTGTAGATTTTGAAAATAGCACCAGGAGACAGTAACACTTTACAGTAATGTCTAACTTATTAATATTAGTTAATGTATTAACTATCAGGAACTAACAAGAAGTGATACATTTACAGTATTTATTAATCTGTTCATGTAAGTTACTATAAAATAGTTGTTCATGGTTTGTTCATGAGCATTAATGTCTGAGTAAACGTTGAAATGACCCATCTTAAGAAGAATAAATGCTGTAGAAGTGTTGCTCGTGTTAACTAATGAACCTTATATGAAGGTGATGTAAGGTGACACAGCTGATGTAATGTAATGTACCTTGAAGGCATATTCCAATCTGACGAGGAAGGGGAACGATACGGCTTGTAATATTCTCTTCTCATTCAGCGTATGCTCCACCTGTTTCAACTTCACCACCTAGCAGAAAACACATCAACAAGAGTTACTGAGCAGATCATCATACATGCTGCATTTACTTACAGCAGGGTCTCGATTCTGATTGGCTGAATTTCAACCCGTTGAATCACGGTTTTAATCTAGCAGTTTATTATCCCTTACACATTGATCCAGGGATTGACATTACCATCTGCCAAACCCATGTGTGTTTCAGCGGTGCGTGTAACAGTCACTCCTCCTAGACACTAGCCAGCGCACTACCACCCACCTTCTGTTTGTCCAGGACCTTCATGGCGTAGAACTGATCTGAAGCCTTGTGTTTGACCAGCATGACCCTGCCGAACGACCCTGTGCCCAGCGTCTTCAGTCTGTCAAAGTCATCTAAGCCAGTTGTGCTCTTCAGGGACAAAATACACACACATTTTAAAGACATTTTCACTACACACAGGAAAAAAAAGACAAAAAAAAAAAACACTGACCTGTGGTGGTGATTCCCATTTTCTCAAGAAATCTTCTTTGGCTTTGGCTAGAAACTCTTTAACTGAGAGGAGGGAAAAACAAAACAAAAACCATTTCAGAGTCCAATCAAGCAAACTAGCTGGAACTTACTAACTAATCGACATTTAAAGATAAAAGTGAAGGAGGGAATATTTGTCTAGCTACTCATACTTTCTAGACATGAAAATCAGGCAATCTCACAAGGCAACCCTGGACATCAGTGGTGAGCAGGAGCTCTTGTGAAGCATGCATATATTACTGTATAGATTAACACAGGAGCATTACCAGTATCAGTTAAGACATGAAACAAACACAGCAGACTTCAGTTGACCGCAGTGACGGAAACATGATCAGAAAGATAATCATTACATTTACTGTGGCTTTTCTTTTCATTTACGCAAATGTTTTTCCGTCACTGCGGTAACCTAATGCAATCGTGATCATACCAAAAGTCTCTACAGATCACCATGGGTTTCAGGAACATTGACCCACATGGATGGGATGATGAAGAAGAATCAGAAAGAGAAAAGGAGAGAAAGACAAAGAAAGATACAAAAGAGAGATTTCTGTCAGACAATCACATCAGTTAGACGGTGCAAGACATGGATTACACGTGACAAAAGATACTAGACAGTTGAATCACGTCTGCTGAATAACACACTCTGAGGACGCTAGCCGTAGCCCACACGAACTTAGCCAAACACTCGACAGCAGTGTGTACAGACGCTTTTGGGCACTGTCCCATCCGGGTGCCTATTCTCTAACAGCTAGTGTGTGTTTGAGGGTTTTTACAAGCGCAGAGGACTCTTCTCACGGCCTCATCCTTTTATGGTGTGTTCCCGCTCCACAAGCCTGAACTAGCCATTCAGTACAGTACGCCTGCTCATGGGCACAGCTGGATAACATAGACAAATACTGGAACGGGTCGGGACGCAAGATGAATGCATGGACATGTTGAGTGCAGAAAAACAGATTTTGAACTGATATTTGAGAGAATTAGAGACGTGCCAGGATGACCCAACAACCTGCTAATGATAGAAGTGATAAACAGAGGTAACTAGAGATTGAATAGCAAGCTACTGATCTGATACTGAATTACATCAAATTAAGTGCATGATTTATAAATATTGCCAATAAAAAACCGGAGCAAGGAGCGAGTCTGCTTTGTTTCAGTAGAAATATCTAGAAATTATAAATTTACTCAAATTATATTAATTTTTTAACATCAACAGCACATAGGCAGTTTTGCACCTATTCATAGGATAGCCTTATGAGGACTTTAAATGCTTGGATTATTAGGATTGGGGTTTGGGGAGAGTTGCATTAGGGCTGTCACTTTTGAGAAAAATCAAATTCGAACGGTTATCAAATATCAAGCAATGTATTCGAATTTCTACAAGCCCCGCCCCCCCCCAAAAAAAAACCCACCGTAACGGAGATTCAATCACAAATTTATTAACAGTCTGACAGTCATAAACAGGACTCAGGCCTGTCTGAAAAAAAATCTTTGTCTTAATGTTTTAAACAGCCGGTTATCAATTTAATCTATATGAAGTGCCACATGGGAAAAACTGCATCGGAACAGCACGGCACAGACAATAACGTGACGGCTTAAACAGCAGCAGGAGGAGTAAGGCCTATAGCCCAGGCTAATTCATTTCTTAATATTGTTTGCTAGGAACACCAATTTATCAACTTGATCTGGATCAAGTGCGGCTCTCTTTTTATTGTCGATGATCCCCGCGGTGGAGAACGCGCTCGGAGCGCACACGTGCCTGGCACACACAGATTGGCACATCAATGTTGAGAGAAGAATCTACGGTGTAGCTGTAGAACCCAAAATATTTCCAGACGAGACTTTTTAGATGAGTTGGGGTCGTAATTCTCCGCTCAGGCTGTCGTTCTGTGCGTTATCTTCCATTTTCAAAACAGGGAGGCTATTATTCGCTTGATTTGGTCATGGGCTTACGCTACAATACGTTTAGAGCGCCCGCTCCTGGATGAGATGGCAAGCAATAAAAAAAAATGGTCTAATCATAGACTGTAAAAAATGCGCTAAATATGGCAGTTTAAAAACCGGATAGTTTATTTGTAGTTCGAATACGGATATTTCACGTCATGTTCGAATGCATATTCGAATAAAAAGTGACAGCCCTAATTAATGATGCATAATTTACTGTTATTAATATAATAGGTACATAAAATAAAGTGTTACCACAAGATCTTAATATTCAGTAAGTTACATTTTAGACACAACATGACCTTTCTGCATTTCAGAGCAATACACCGATGTTTGTTCCTAAATGAATCAGTGTTTTTGGAGAAATCTGTTGAGTAAATGATTCAACGACTCCCTCATAAAGATCCCTCTAGCATAGTGATGTAACCTGCAGAAAGAGCCACTGAAAACCCCACTACTACTGACAGCTAACCTGTTGATTTTACAATTCAAATTACCAGTCACATTTTATATGATTCTTTATTAGATTGAGGGAGAGTAATTACTGACAGAGTTGACATTTACTATCCCTTTCAGCAGAAACACCTGGATATTTTCCATGAAATAAAATGCTGTTTTGAGCACTTCAAATGTAAAGTCCAGACTGCATCTGGAGATGAAGGTCCATCACACAGAGCATCCAGGGCAAGGCTGTGTGCCACTTAAACTAACAGTGTTGATGATTGTATCAAGCCTTTTAAATCAACTAATTACTTATCTCTGAAGACGTCTAGCCGTTCCACAGATAAGTGTATTTAGGCTAGGAAGGCACATAGTACTGAGATTACAGGTGCTTTGAGAGGGACTCAGTTTCACAGCTACTTTCAAAACAATTTAACTTGAAGATTTGATCTTCTGAAGAACGACTGAGGTTTGTTCTCATGCATCCAGCATGTACAGTTGAGCTTCTGGCCGTGCTCCATGTATGTGCACTAATCAATGTTTATATGCGAATAAAAGCTAAAATATATCGGTCATCATGTAAAGTAATCATGATTTTTCAGAAGACTTGGATTAAACAGTTAGATTCATATGGATTATGTATGTACTTTTTAATGAGTGAAAGCTTTGACTGCATGGACTTCAACAAAAACAAATCTCTCAGGTTTCATTAAATATCTCTGAATTTGAGTTTCGAAGATTAACAAAATTCTTATGGGCTTTGAAAGACATGAAAGTGATTGATTGATGACAGTTTTCATTTCAGTTTAAACTAACCCTTTAAACTGGAATACCTGAAGAATAAAAATGTCACATTGCTCACTCCAACAGTGAGAGTCGATTCACACAGAACATGTGTTTCTGTGCTTCACTTTTCTGCTTTATAAAGAGGTCATGACGTGCCTGGTTATTACTCTGGTTTATGGTCAATTATAATACCAGTAAAAGGGGCAACACACCAGACAAAGAAAAACTGGTATGAACATTTCAAGTTTAATTTTGATATACTTGGACTAAACTGCTGAATTCATATGGATGAGTTTATGATCTCTTTATGCACGTTTTGAAGCATCAAAGTCGCGTAGCTGTCAATGGAGGAACAGAAATCTCTCAGATTTCATCAGAAAGATCTTCATTTGTGTTCCGATGATGAACGATAGTCTTACGGGTTTGTAACAACATGAGTGAGAGTAAATAATGACAGTTTTATTTTTGGGGTGAACTAACCCTTTAAGAAAATGGCAATCTCGATTGAAACATCAACACAATCTTGTGTGTAAATGGCAGTGATTTGGCTGTTTAAGTGTCTATTAAACCTTTGACCAGTACGATCACAGTGAACATCCAGAGGTGTGTTGGCGCTGCCGCTGACCCAGAGATAGCAGTTGTCTAGTGTAGATATGAAACAGCTTCACAAACACCGCCAGGTTCACACGCACAGCTTTTTTTTTACGTGTCCATGTTAATCCTTTGCACACAGTCTATTTTAGCTGAATTAAAGTGACAGCGCATTGTTTGGACACGAAAGTGTAGTAATTTCACCACAAATGCATATGATTAACCTCTACTGTTTCAGTCCTCGCATCATGGCTTTTTGCCGAGTGTAAAGCAACGACAACGACCCCTTACCTCAACAAGCAGATATAATGGACGGCACTCGTCTCTTCAGGGAGGTGGAAAAACAAGTTCTTCTTCACGGCCCGCAGGATTTAAATGCAAAAGATAAGGCATGAGAGTCGGCTGTTTTTCTCAATAGTACGTTTTAATTCGGGCTGCCCCCTAATAGTCCAGTAAATGCTAGTCGACGAAACGGTTGACCTAAACTTTATTAACAAGTTAATCGCAGTAAAAGAAAAAGCCACACAGTCCGTGAGGGACAGATAACGACGGATACTTTTGGTAATTACAGTACATCGGGCACGAAACACAAACATTCGCCTATCTTCCATCGACTGCAAATATGGCTTATTATTTTAAACATTCAAATAGCAAAATTTACATGTTCTCTCGCTCTAACGTTAACCTAGATAAATGTGTGCTATTATTAGACAGATATCCAAGAGTTTGTGTGGAAGTTTGAGTTTAGTGTGTTTACTCCGTCACTTTTGGTCATACAGATAAGAGAATACGATCATTAAAAACTGTTAAGGGTCTATATTTATTTGTGTAACCTCACAATAATAATAAAACGCTGTGCCTTTGTAAAATATCGAAAACAAACAGGAGGCACGTCACACAAGTCAACCGAAACTCATTATATACTTGCCTCACAGACATATAGAGAGATATATCTATAGAAAGATTGACATGTCTACTTTTAAACTAACCAATTATATTGTGCGTTCACTATAGGAGATGAGTCAGCTTCATCAACTTCATCTTGCAACGACACTGACTCAGAAAACAATACTTTATTAAAAATATATATATATATATATCCTTGCTATTTTTTTCGACATTCAGAATCATTCTTAAATATCTGCATATTATTATTAGTAGGCTAAATTGTTAATTTTCATATTTTTTTGTTGAATTTGTCATTGTTTTTATTTCAGTACTGAAAGTTTGCTGAATTGCATTACCCCTGTGGGTTGACAGTGAAACTGCTCTGAAAGAACAGATTTAGGGGTTTGGGTCATTTTTATGAACACACTGACAGAAGTCCGGGATATGTTGTGTGTGTGAACCTGGCGTAAGTCATGTGATTGGCCACATGTTTTGTTTATTCCAATTCGAAGCATGAACTGCAATGGAGAATAGCTACATGATGACTTTTGCAGGGGGGAAATATTAATATACAGTAGTCAACATTTGAATTGGATCAAAGAATGTCATCCAAGTTGTCAAGTATTGTTCAAAATTCATGTTTAACTTTGATGAAAGGTTTTCAAATGTTGACTACTGTATATATACATACATATATGGGCTTGGAAAAACAAGAATGCCAGTAAATAATGAACTATAATCACACAGAAGTCATTTTGCCTCATGTGTTACTCTGGAACATCAACATCTTTGAGCATTAAAAACAGATCGACTCGTTACACTCGTTACATCTTTCTGCACGGTTGAGTTAGTTTCAGATAACCACGTGTTTATATCCGTATTCAGTTTAAGATGATGTGAAAGTTTGAACAATAAAAGTTGAAACCCTCATCTAGCCGCTGGTTATAGTTAGTTGTCGTGTAATTAAGTAAACGGCTTGCTGTTGTTTACTAGAGGCGGTCTCTGCTGTCCACAGGCCCGGGCTGACAGACACAGCTCTTCATCCTCCGGTTCAGGAGAACTAATGTTATCTAATGTCAGCTAACATGTGTGTGAACGATAAGAAACGGCGTTTGAGCGAGTGTGTGTTCCTCCTGATACAGGCCTGGGCCTCTCTCTCTTAACTAGCTAACAGCTTATTAGCCTCTAACCTCCTGACTCCATTGCATAAGCGTTGAAAACAAAAGCCTTTTCCGTTTTAAAGTTTCAGGTTAACGTTATATAAGCATTTCCATTGGTGCAGAAAAATGACCGCCACTGATATAGCCTCAGGCCTCAGATCAAGCTAGCTCGACTCGCTTTGTGGTTTCTAGATGACACACACACACACAGCAGCGTGATTTAAGCACAGAAACATAATTGCTGGTTATGATAAAGACAGAATGAGCGCGGATTTCCTCGCGATGACACTTTTGGAAACGCAGTCCTGCACTCGCGGCTAGCTAGCATTAGCTCAGGCTAACTTACAGAGGTAAACAAACAAGAGATATTCCCCGGACAGCGAGGGCTTATTAAAGCACGGCAGAGCAACCGAGCGCTCCTCCTCTTACCGCTCTCCAGTTCATTGCCTTTCTTGGCGGTCGCTGCGTTCCCCATCGTGCGGTGGCGGGCGACGCGGGCGATCCTCGGGCGACACGACAGCGAGTCCTTGGCGGCGCGTCAGCTTCCCTCGGGCCGCGTCTGATGGACGGAGGACGGGGAGATCAGCAGCGGGTCTTCTCCTTCCTCTGGTCTCCGCCACGCTGATCGCGGAGTCTCTCTTGACTTTCTCACAGCTCTCGCTCCTCTTCTTCTTCTTCTTTAGCCGCTAAGCCGAGTCTTCCTCTGCTGTAGCGGAGACATGGCACTGCGAGCGGGGAGAGAGAGCACTGGTACTGACACCTGCTGGACTCATGCGATGATGGGAGACACACACTGCTGCTATACAATCTTTTATTTTAGAATAATAATATTATTATTGGCCATCCTGTTGGCAAAAACGAGTAAAAAACAATACCTAGACAAGACACTTTTTTTTAGATTAAAAAAATACTATGGTGTCACAACTACTAAATACAATCATTTATTTTATAATCAGTGTCGGGGAAAGTTACTTTGAAAGGTAATGCAGTGCAATATTGCGTTTCTCCCTTAAAAAAGTCAAGTCACCTTCATTTATATACTGCTTTTAACAATATTGTTTCAAAGCAGCTTTACAGTGATAATGACATTAAAGTAACAGAGATTGTTTTGGCTTTACAGCAGCTCTACACGTTATTGTCCAGCTAAAGTTAGTTTGGAATGATTCACCTTCGTTGCAAATGTCATTAGTTATTAACTTAGCTAACTTAGCTAAAAGGACAAAAAGGGCTAAAAGACACTTCTTTGTTTTTATTTGATACACAATACCGACTAACTCCCCAAAAATGTTCCCACTCAAATGAGGGAAACATATTAACCCAAACAAATTTAGATGGAGGGGAATAGATACTGACAAAAAGAGATCTAATCAATTTGTTACTGCATTTATCACTAATTAAATCAAGTTTATCTAAAAACAAATGTTTGGAGACGTTACTTGCAGTGTTACCCCTAGAGCCCTGATTTCTGAATAGAGATAATATTTTGGCAGTTTGTTGGCTCCAGAAGGCAAACCTTGAAATAGTGAAATACTTTTTTCGAAAAGTAATGCGTTACGTTACTTTTGCGTTACTTTTTTTCTCACCTGGGCTGGGCTTTTTTTTTTTTTTTTTACAACAAAAAAGTTATATTTTTTTGGCAAATATAAAGACCGTTTCACACCAAACGTGAAACAATAAGCCTCAGGATGAAGGAAATGCAGATTCACACGTGTACAGTAGAGGCCGTCGCTCAAACAAACCTTTCAGCTGCCGTTCTGGATAACGCAAGGATAGAATGAAGGAGAAGAAAGTTTATAACCAATAAAAACAAAAAAAATCTATAGTCATTTTTGCTTATGGCTTAACCGAATCATCAAAAGTCAGAAGCAAGTGCATTGGTCAATGAAGTGAGGATAAATGCATAAAAATTATGTTTTAGTTAACATATTAAGTTATTGGAGGTTTGCATAGTATTCTGATTCTGCATTTCACTGATTTTATTCATTTTGAGGAATATTTATCTGCATATCACATATCTGCGCCATTCATTCCACATTGTATAGTACATTTCCCGTATTCCCTATACTATACAAAGCCCCAGTTGTTACTGCTGTAGCCGGTGATTCTCATACCACTTCGTTTGAAGTGGTGTCTCGAAAAATCTTAGTTTGAAGGGCTATATGGCCCTTCCCCTCCAACCAAAAGAGAATCGAGCATTTAGTGGACTTAAAAGCTCATTTAGTGGAAGATTAGTAATGCCTCAGTGTTCTACAAAGCGATTTAGAAAGTATTTTATTCCTACTGCAGTTAGGTTTTTTAATGAAGTTGTGTAATTTTCTGTCTATTTGTGTTGTTTGTAATGTGCAATGGCCATTACAGTGTAGGATTTGAGGGTGAACCAAACACAAATGAATCTTCAAGGTGATTCGTTCAAACATAATTCCACACAGGACTCAACACTCAACACAGACCCCCAAATCTCCAGTCTAATCTAGGGCCATAAATAAAGTAGGCTCCAGACAGTCTTAGGCCACATCCACACGAAGCCAGAGCTTTCCCTATCCAATCTTTTTTTTTTCCTCGTTCTAATTTTTTTAGAATTAGACGGAGTCGTCTCTCAAGAAATATATGACACCACACGAAACCACTGAAACCGAGTGAAAACGATGGGGTATACATGCCAGACCAGTATGTGGCGCTGTAATTCTGCCACAGAGATACACTAAACAAGGAGAAAAAGATTTGGAGCATGCGCATAACCTTGCACGCTCTATACCAACCCAACATGACAGCAAGGTGAAGACGAAGATTGCTCACCGTAGGAGCAGAAGATGTTGCTTTAGTAAAGCTAATAGGCTCAGTAGCTTCTGCAGCATGAACACAAGCATACAGTCCGCCATTGTTGCTGATGTTACGTGTGACATAGCGGTTTGTGACTAATGCTGACACGTGGTGTGATGACATCATCGGTTTACAAAATGTTCTGATTGGCCGTACACACGAAAACGCAAGGGTGTCGATTTCAGATTTCTCCACCCTGGGACCCGGTTTAAAAAATAGTGGTTTCAGTGTCCCAAAACGCCGGATCCGTCTGGACGAAACGCCAATACGATACAAAATTTGTACGTATACAGCTAAATGCGTCTCTGTGTGGACAGGGCCTTAGCTAACCAACGAAAAACCCCAGCTAAAAACTTTATGACCATGAAAGCTTCAAAGAGATGTGCCCAACTAAAGGAAGAAAACGTCAGATAGTTTGGAAAACACTGATTGGTTCAGAGATGGAACGGCTCGGGACCCACCAAGATAACGGCAGAGGTTGTTTGATCCCAAGACAAAGGGTTTAAAACAGACCTCCTTCTTCTGAACGACCCAAGGGTGGAAATCTCTTAAAACCACAGAGACTGAGACTTTACATATAAAAATACACAAAATCATCCCAAAACAATTCTTGACGGACTTATAATCAAACATTGTTCAACTACATAATCCTATATCGTATCTACAACCTCTGTATGTGTCTATTATGCTTGGATCACATACAAGTCATGTAATTGTTATAACTATTAGATGTTTGAATGAAAGTGTGTCTTGTTTCCTATCAGTACGATCGTATGTTCTTAATTCAGAAGATGGCTTCATTGAAATCTGTGTTAAATGTTTTGTGTTCTTATAATATGAATCATGTCTGTTCCCTCTGTACTCTGCTAGAGCTGGAGAGCAAAGAGATCACAGATAACGCATGATTTACGATGATGAGAGGTGAAGAAATGCCATCTTTCAAATAAAGACAGTGCACAATTGGTCAGAACTCATCTAGGAGGCTGGACAAACATTTGAGTTTAAACCTTAAGGCTCGTACACACCGGGACGAATATCGGCTCGCGTTATTCGTCAGCGTTTTTCAACGCGTTTTTTGTGTTCACACCCAAGCGCTTTTCGCTGACGGTGAGCCGAGTGAACATGCAAATTCATTCCCTGACATTAGATGGCGCTTAATGTACAGAAATACCCTGGTCCACAAAGTGCTTCTGACACTCGCTTGTCACTCAGAAGAAGAGAGCAAGTTTGTCATATAGTTCTTTATTCTTATTGGTGTCTCTTTATATAGACAACAACAAGACCAGCAGCTCTACATTCATCTGGCCTTGCATCTTCCTCGTCTTATTTCTTCCCGGCAAAGTGTAGACGCTGTATATCTTCTTCGCCGTTACGTATGTGTGCTCGGCAAGACTGTTTTGTGTTTGAGCGCCCCCAAGTTGTGTTTTACTGTAACTTCAGAAGCTCCAGACACGTGAGCAGAAGCGCCAATCTCATTGGTCGGATAGTTTTTGACGCGGCGCGTCAAACTGAAAAAACGAACCCGAGGCGTTTTTTTTTAAAATGACGCTTTTACGCGCGGCGTTTTACGCGTCGGTGTGAACACTCACATTGGCGCCCTTTGTTTAGTCACGAGGCGTTAAACGTCGGCGAATAACGCGCGCGAAATTCGTCCCGGTGTGAACAGGCCTTTAGGACTCGAACAAAGCCAGAGTTGTAGAGTTATCCTGGAGAATTTAGATAGTCATGGATTAGCCATGACGGGGTAACCGGACAGACGAGTAACCATGTAGACAAGCAGACAAAATAACCCAAATCAAGATCAGAAGAACATGGGTTAAACCTTTTCTTTCTTTTTCTTAGTTATCTTTTCTTTTCCGTTGAGAGTCTCGGCTCTGAGTTAAGTTTTGTTGCAAAGTTTCGATTAAACGATTCGACTGCAAAGCCCGCTTCCAACTTCAAACAATAAGTAGATTTTGGAAGAGGAAATTCTTTTTTATTTTGTTGGCTATAACAGGGGTCAATAGGCCTATTGCACAAAAAATGACTGCCAAGACCGGAAGTAGGGTAAACTGTTTTCTGGTGAAAGCGCTATAGGAGCATGAGCAGGAGTTGCATTCGGAGGACAAAATAATGCAGAGACTAATTGCATACCTTTTCAACCCAAAGAAGAAATAACCCTATTTTTCACTTCACGGCTTTCCGTGTTTTGCGGAGTTTCATGGAACAACTGGGGAGAAGTTAAATCACGCCAGACACAGACGGCAAAAAGACGTGTGAAGGAGGAAGCGGATGTTGAAATGGAGTGATTCCCTGACACAAAACATGTTTATATTGCACTTGATTGTTATCCGATTTGCACGTCATGCACTTTTATTTATTATTATTAACTGTTGGCAAATTAAAATTGTTTGTAGTTGTTTTCTGTAACTTTCTTTACCTTTTTTCTTTTTACCTGGGTGCGTTTTGCCATACCTGCTGTTTACTTGTGCAAGCAAGGGCAGCTGGAACATTTATTAAACGTGTAGAATACTTTCCAAACCATTACATATAGTATTATAAATTCAGACGTTTGTGATATAAAAAAATCAAACGTATTAGAATAACTTTTAAAATTGAGTGAACACGGAGCAGTTTTTCCCGTGAGCGGGACTGGAAAACCTGGAGTGGATCAGGAGCGGAGTGATAACAGAACGCTTAAAGGGGGTCGCACACCGGACAAAAAGTTAAAAAAAAAATTGCGATATATGGGAGTTTTTGAGAAATTTGACGTGTTTCCATTGGGCGCATTTTCAATTCGCAATTTCAATTGGCAAATTTGAAGGGTAATGGAAACGCTATAAAGACATGCTAATGAAGATACCTGTGATGAACTTAAGACATTTGAAAGTTTAGAATCTCCACAACCAATAATAACATGAGATTTTAACAAAAGCCACTACATTTCACTCAATCAGACATCATTTCAATGTATTTCTATATTTTGTTTAGATATAGTAAGTGTGAGGTTAGTCATCAAGTGTCATGCCATTTAAATGAATGGAAGTTTTTTATGTAGGCAAACGTCAAGAATTTGTAACCTTTGTCCAATTTCGATCTTTTCACAGCTCCCTGAAAACTATCAACAAAACGGACAACATCTGCTATTCTTACTTTTGTCAGATATATGAATGACTGAGAGAGAAAACCATAGACAGTAGAAGAAAACAAGCTGTTCACAGTCCATTTGAGAATGAATGGTGATCGTAGCGGGCGGTGGCGCGACCGGGAGTATCGCTACCCTACTTCCGGTCTCGGTCGCCATTTTGTGAAATAGGCCTATCGCATGGGCCTGTAATTGCAACATTTACTCCAACAGCTGGAACTGAGCAGGGTGTTTGGAGGAACACTCGATAATAATAAAATAATAATAGATTTTATTTAGAAAAGCGCCTTTCAAGGTATAAGTACACTGTACAAATTGGTAAAATCAAGGTAATAGAACTAATAAAACACAATGCAGCTAAATCCTTGATTGAATTCACTGATAGCACGAACAGTACAATCAGATTGGGACATAGATTACATACAAAGTACATCAAAGATGATAAAAAGACTGTGTAAATTGAAATCAAGGGTGACAGGAAAGCTAAGCCAAAAAGATATGTTTATAACTTAATGAATATGCTTGTGCTTTGGCCCATCTCAAGCGGCAGGGCATTCCACAGTTTAGGACCTGCCGCACTGAACCTGCACCCATGGAGCGAAGCCGAGGTGCGGGACTGCTAAGAGACATGTAGCACTAGAGCGAAGGGTGCGGGATGGCAGGTATGGGATGAGGAGATCTGAGAGATAGGATGGGGCCAAATTATGTAGGGATTTATTAACAAGGAGAAGGATTTTATAATAAATGCGGTATTGGACAGGAAGCCAATGCAACTGCTGGAGGATAGAAGTAATAATATGATCCCAGGGAAACACTCGAGGTGTTTTCAGCCGCAAGTGTCATCGTCCAGCTCAGTTCATTTCTTACACAGCAGCAGTGTCGGTACTGTTAAATCAATAATATTGTTGAATATTAAGATGTGTTTGATCGGGGTCATTGAGAAAGTTAACATTTCTTACATTGTCAGGACTGAAGATGGAATTGAGGGACTCGATTTGCTAACACACAATTCATAAATCAATTGACCATTTCTCACAACCATAAACACAATCTCAAAACAACACACCAACTTGTACAAACCTCAAACCTCCACTAGTAAAAAACATTTGCTTTTGTCAGAATCAAACTTTGGCCTCATATAACACACAAAACCTACAAAAACACAGACTACTCCACTGCGAACACTGTCAAGTTGTGACTTATTTCTTGTGCAATTCCCCACTTGAAAAGGACAGTCCTCCACATGAAGATCTTAACTGGATTTCACTCAATAAACAGCCATGGGATCAGTTGTTTGTCTTTTATTAACCATTCTTTGATGGGCAGTAAACAGGTGAAAAACCTCAAAAGAGAGATAAGTTCAAGTTATTATCTGAGTTGACAGTCAAAATAAATACATTTATTCACATTTAACTCAGATAAACACATTACTGTCATTATAAGTTACAAGGTTTATAAGCAAATGTTATCCAAAAAATACCCACCATTTTAAAACAAATGATCAGAATTAATATATGTCTTTAGTCAAATTCACATTTTAGCCAAATGCAATACAAAATATTTTTTTAGTAGTAAAAAATTCAACTTACTTTCTAATCATTAGTTTTAAGCCGTATATTTCTAGTAAAGGATTATTATAAATTATCATTGTAGCCACACAACTAGATATGTTATACCAAAACAAATCAGTTGGTATTTTAATTTTCAAAATGTACATTTGAAGTATATTTGAACGTTAGAAGTTGCAACTACCACTACAAAAAGTCCATCAAAACTATAAGTCAACAAAAGTTAAGAGTCTGTGTTTTTCCAGAGCATCAAGTCAATCTAGCCAAAACATGGCCAATATGGCGCTTACCGGCTGTCCTTCACAGTTTTGTGGAGGGCTTAGTCTTGCACAATCACTTTGATGACAAAGATGAAGTTTCCTTCGTTTTGTGGTTCTATAAATGCTCCTTCCACTGCGGACTAAAGACACAACAGAGCAAGGCACTGATTGCCTGAAAGATTTGTTTCACCTGGTTCACCACTGATTGAAGGGGAGGAGGAGCTCCCAGGCAGTTTGTCAGCACACCTCCCACTCGATCTTCCCACGGGAACCGATGGAAAGATTGTAAATCAGCACCTGCTTACTGCCGGTCAGCTCCGAGTTTGGTCCTCAACTGGTAGTAAAACAACCAGTCGTCGAACATCCCTGTGCAGAACCGTGGTTTGGGTAGCTTCTTTCAGGACTTTGGCAGATGGCCGGTTTAGTGCAGGTCTTGTGACAGGAAGGCAGGAACTTTGGACCACTTTGACGTTCACGTCTCGAACAATGCCCTTAGCATCTGGATTGACGCTCACCACCCGTCCTAGCTTGAATTGGCCCCTCACTGCATTTTGGTCGCACAACCAGACAATATCTCCGATAGCAACGTTGCGATGCAAAGTGTGCCATTTACTTCTCAGAAATAAGTTTGGGCCAGCAAGCTGGCTCCAAGACCTCCAGAACTTGTTGACCTGGTTCTGCATCTCTCTGAGTCTCTTGTAAGGGTAGTTTGCAAAGTCAAATGTTCTGATCTCACCGCTTGGAGAGGCTCGGCCCAGGAGAAGTGTGTTGGGTGACACATAATGTACGCTTTCTTCATGGCTCTGCACCCTGGCGTCTATTGGGCATTCGTTGGCAAGGTTTGCAGCAAGTTGTAGTGTTGTCTGAAACTCGTTGTAGCTGAGGCCAGTGTTGTTGCCCAGGGTCTGGAGTGCTTTCTTGAGAATGCGGACAGCGGCTTCAGCCGCCCCATTGCGGTGAGGTGAGTCGGCAGGGTGAATTGTCCACTCCCATTTGGTACCTTTTTGAGCTGACATCTCTTCTATTGAAGTTCTATTCTGAGCATCCAGGAACTGGTACAGCTCTTTTAGGACAGGTTTGGCGCCGATGAAGTTTGTCCCCGGGTCGGACCAGATCCTTCTTGGGTGCCCTCTTATTGCAGTAAAGCGTTGGTAAGCCATCAAGAAGCTCTCTGTCGACATTGTGTTGACCAAGTCTGCATGAATTGCCCTGCTGGCCATACAGCTGAAGACGACACCCCACACTTTCATTGAGACCCGTTTCTTGATGTCATCTTTGACAAGATACGGTCCGAAGAGGTCGACTGTAGTGAACTCGAATGGGGCTGCAGGTGTGGTTCTTTCAGGAGGTAGGTCAGCCATTACTTGTTTGCACCTTCTTGCTCTTGATTTTTTGCAGAAAAGGCAGTTCTCCACTACTTTTTGGGCAATTTTCCTCCCTTGGATGACCCAGGCTTTCCTCCTCATTTTCAGCAGGGTTGCAGCCACACTCTCATGACCCTCATCGTGCGCCTCCCGTGCCAATAAAGTAGAGACCCATGCATTGAAAGGCAGAAGGGGAACTGCAGCGCTATCCTCCCTGAAGCCATGGATCCTCCCACCGCAAACTAGTAACCCAGATTCTGGCTCTCTGTACACAACCAAGCGGTCCATAGTGGTAGCTGGAAACGTCACCCCCTCTTGAGCAGCAAGATAGATGTCCCTTCTTGCTTCTTGACGTTCTGTGGCGGTGATAACTCCTTTTGTGGGAATCGCCTCCCACTTTGGGTTCTCAATGGACTTTGTTGCAGATGTAAACTTTTTTGCGGCTCTCCAGATAAAAGCGACAGTCTTGATTAGACACTTTAGGCTACTAAACCGCCTCTCATCCACCAAGTTTAGGACAGCTGCACCAGCAGGAAGTCGTCCCACAAGACTTGGAAGACTTCTTTTCGCTTGGGCTCTTGTGAGAGCTGCCACGAATGACTTCTTTTGCATATTGTTAATGCTTTCTCGAGCTGTCACAGACACATCTTTTGACGACATAATTGGCCACTCGCTCTCTGGAAGATGTAGAAACTCTGGCCCTTGCTGCCACTCTGAATGGGCATCAAGTTCCTTTGGCCCAGCTCCTCGAGTGATAATGTCGGCTATATTGAGTGGTCCAGGGATCCACCACCAGTCCTGTAGCCGTGTGCTTTCTTGGATCTCTCCAATTCGATTGGCGAAGAAAGTCTGAAATCCATAGCTTTCACGCTGGATAGCTCCAAGAACAGTCTGACTGTCTAACAAATGGTACCACCTTTTTATCTGGATCTGGGTATGCTGTTCAAAGTACTTTTTCAGACGGCTTGCAAAAACTGCACCGCAAAGTTCTGCTTTCACCGCATCCCCCTTCTGGTCTAGAGGTGTCAGCTTTGCTTTTGACTCCACCAGTCGAATTGTTAATTGTTTGTTACAGTTCCACCGCAGGTAAAGGACAGCACCATAGGAGCTTTCACTGCCATCTGAAAAAGTGACAGCGACTGGTTCAGTTGTTGCCTCTGGTGGAGTAAGGGCTCTTGGGAACCTTACTTTGCTTAGCTGGACGTACTCCTCAAAAATTACAATTGCATCCTTGCGGAGCTCATCCGACAGAGGAAGGTCCCATGTGTCCTTGACCATGCTGCACTTTGGTTTTGCCTCTTGGAATGCCCTTCGGACTAAGATAGCCCCTTTTTGCTTTGATGGTGTTGTCAGGCCAACTGGGTCGTACAAACCAGCAACTTGACTCAACAGTTCACGTCTTGTCAGCGGGTCTGGTGTCTGTGCACGTACTTCTTCTAGCAGCAAGTCTTGCCCAAGTCTCATCTTTTTCTTTCGCCTGGAGAAGTTGACATTCACCATGACATGCAACATGTCTTCATCTACAATGTAGCCGAGACCAAGCGCCTTGTTGTCTTCCTCCTTAAGCTGGTTCGGCAGGACAACAATATTTGGCGATGCCTTTTCTCTTTCTCCTTTACCTTGCCCTGAGAAGACCCAAGGCTTCAGTGCAAACCCTCCTGCTTTTAGAATAAGCTCCACATTCTTTGTGATGACTTCGAGTCTTTCACGGCAGTTATGGGATGTCAAGATGTCATCGACGTAGCTATGCTCATGTAATACTTGGTATTCATCTGTGAGGTGGCTGAATTGAGGCAGGTTAGCTGTCTCCCTCATGGCAAGTTGTGCTATGCAACCAGCTGGCTTGTCCCCGATATTCACTCTGGTTATGGCGTACTGTTCTAGCTCATCACCCTCTGAATCCCGCCACAAGAACCGGTGTAGATGGACTTCCCTCTCCTCGAGCCACACAGAATTATACATTTTTCTGATGTCTCCTAGAGCGGCGAAGGAGCCTTGGCGGAACTTGAGGAGGACAGCTCGGATCGAATTGAGAACATCAGGGCCTTTCATTAGAAAGTCATTGAGACTTTGGCCTTTGTACTTCTGACTGCTGTTCCAGACAAGTCTTACTGGAGTTGTAACAGAGTGGGGGTTGGGTGCGATAAGATGACTAATATACCAGACAGGTCCATTCCAGTTGGCTAGATCCTCTTGGTCAGCTTTTTTGCAGCCCGGCGGTCAACCATTTCATGGACTTGAGCACTATAGGCTTTTTTCCACTGCGGTTCTTTGGCGAGCTGTCTCTCTGTTCTGAGGAAGGTTGCCTCCACTGCTTTTCTGTTGTTTGGCAATGTAGATGGGTCCATGAGCCATGGATATCTTGCATGCCAATGTGGACTATCACTGTGGTCATCAGCATCGACATAAGTCAGGCCACCCTTTACAACTTCCAGCTCCCTTTCTTCAGCCAGGGTCATTTCTTTGCCACCAAGTTGACAACTGCCGCAGCGACATCCTCCACATTTTGGGGTGCAGGGGGCGCCAATGCTATCCCATCTCCACCACTCAACAAAATCCCGAGTGGAAATAGCAGAACAAGACGACTTGATGGTAGGTTTGTCGCAAATATGTTCCTCATACATCAATGCTGCTGTTCTCATTGACCTGGCGAAGTGCGCTCTGGACTGGTGTGCAGTAACTGTAGCCTCTTCAAACAGACCAGGGTGTGTCCCTGCAATTGTCTTTCCCAATGGCCCATCCCATAGTACCAGGTCCCCAACGGTGCGTATTTTCTGTGGGACCAGTCGCCCTTCCTTATGGCTTATCAAAAGCTGTATCTGTCTTGGTCTCACAAGTTCATTTTGGGGGACATCTGGAAAGAACTTTTGGAGTCTTTTGGCTGTCACATGTTTGTGGATCTCTGCAATGCTGTCCAAACCATAGCAGAGGAGTTGGTGGGATCTGAAGTTGCCTTGCTCTGTGCGGACCCGGATCTTTAGGAGGTACCGTTTTGTGGTAACTTGAACTTTCATTCCTCCCACACCGTGGACAACAAGGGTTATGGCTTCACTTCTAAGGTTCAACCGATCAGCTGCATCATGAGTTATGTAATTGGTATCCGATGCCAGGTCGATCAAAGTCCCAACTTTTTGTCCTGCATTGGCTGTGACCTCTAAGAGCATCATGATGACTGGCCACTCCACGATTCCATTCTCTGCTAGAAGACTGGGTTGGTTGGACACAAGAGAGGTTCTGGCTATAGTGTTGCAAAAGGCATTGCGACACTTTTCTGCAAATTCAGGTGAGAGGCTTTTAATGAACTCTTCTTGGGCTTGGGTGTAACACTCTCTTGTGTCACCTCCCACTTTGCTGTTGTTGTTGGACCTCTGGACGACATTCCCTTTGGACGTATCAGCTCTCGGGCAAAGATAATAGTGGTGTTCTGCAGCACGCTGTTCTCTGCAGTCTGGCCTCCTGCACAGAAACTCTGATTTAAAACAGTCACCTTCATTGTGAATCTCCAGGCATTTCTTGCAGGCTCCCAGCTTCCTGACAGCATCTCTTTTCTCTGACAGCTTAAGCGCGCGAAACTTTTGGCAGAAGTATAGCTTTTTCTTATGCTTGCCGTCTCCGCAGACCACACATCCTTGAGCCTGGTTGCTCAGTTGGGTGGAAGTTCTGGTTCGAGCTTGCTGAGGTTCAGGTTTTGGTTTTGGTTCCTCCTCTCTCAGTTGGTCCAGCTTCTCATAGATGGCTTCTTGACCTTGAAGAAACTTGAGGAGGTAGTCAAATCGCTTGTCTTCTTCAGCTTCATCACCTTTGCCAGCTACATGAAGAAGCCATTCCTTCTTCAGGCCATCAGGAAGTTTACTTTCTATTGTTTTTGTTACAAGAGGGTTCTTTATAGCACCAGTCTTGCCAAGCTCGTTCAGATCGACCAGGGCTTTTTCTACAGATTGGATGAGCTCAACAATCCTCCTGGGCTGGTTACCTTTAACTGCTTGGAGTCTTTGGAGCTCTTCTACGATCTCAAGGGCTATAGTGGTCTTATTTCCAAAGCGGTTCTCCAAAACCCGGAAAACCTCCTCAGCAGTTGTGTAACTTGTAAGGCGGAGGTCTCGTATTGTCTTCTCATCCACACTGTCGAGAAGTTGGAACTTTTTAATCTCTTTGGATCCACTAGGTTCTCCCTGCATCTGGAGCGCTTCCCAATCTTTTTTCCACCGGTGAAACTCTCGGCGGATACCAGAAAACTTTGGGAGGGCAGCTGGCTTTAATTTAATTGCTGGTGTGGTCACACAACTGATTGAAGTAGTACTTAATCTGCTGGTTTCTTCTCTGACGTGTGCCCCTATAAAGTCTGCTTGTCTTATTGTAAGTTTTGGCAGGATGGTTTCAAGGTCTTTGATACGACTCTGGAACTGTTGTTGCTCTGCTGTGGGGACCCAGCACTTCCAATGTTTATGCTCCTCCTTCGCAGCCTTCACAAGTTTCTCTAGTTGCCCGATCATAAAGAGATATGCATCTTGGTTTTTACTTGGGTCCACAGCTCTCACGTTTTCTGCTTGCGACTCTGCTGTTGTAATTGCTTGTGTCAGTTCATATTCCCCGAAATTAGCCCACAATGTCTTTTGTATGAGGTCCTTTAGCTCTTGCAGTTTTTTCTCACACTCATTGGCTGTTTTGACCAAGTCGCTCTTTTGCTGCTCACTCAACTCCTCTGCATCAGAGTTTTCTTCATTACATTGATCCTCTACATCATCGTTGGCTTCCAGGACTTTGCCAGCTTCTGCAGTGAGCTTCTTAAAACTGTCTCTGAGCTCCTCTTCTGACATCATTGTATGCATTCGTAGCACATTATTGGCCAGACGGGAAAACTGACGCTTTGCTGATGTCCTTGCAGTCTTTAGCTGCTCCAACAGTAATGAATCAGCCATTTAAATCACAACAGCAGGGCGGGAACAGTCTTTATTTGTCTCTGGATACGGGTCTCACTTTTCTGGTCCTTCTCCAGTCTTGAGAACGGTTTTTCACTGTCAAGTTGTGACTTATTTCTTGTGCAATTCCCCACTTGAAAAGGACAGTCCCTCCACATGAAGATCTTAACTGGATTTCACTCAATAAACAGCCATGGGATCAGTTGTTTGTCTTTTATTAACCATTCTTTGATGGGCAGTAAACAGGTGAAAAACCTCAAAAGAGAGATAAGTTCAAGTTATTATCTGAGTTGACAGTCAAAATAAATACATTTATTCATATTTAACTCAGATAAACACATTACTGTCATTATAAGTTACAAGGTTTATAAGCAAATGTTATCCAAAAAATACCCACCATTTTAAAACAAATGATCAGAATTAATATATGTCTTTAGTCAAATTCACATTTTAGCCAAATGCAATACAAAATATTTTTTTAGTAGTAAAAAATTCAACTTACTTTCTAATCATTAGTTTTAAGCCGTATATTTCTAGTAAAGGATTATTATAAATTATCATTGTAGCCACACAACTAGATATGTTATACCAAAACAAATCAGTTGGTATTTTAATTTTCAAAATGTACATTTGAAGTATATTTGAACGTTAGAAGTTGCAACTACCACTACAAAAAGTCCATCAAAACTATAAGTCAACAAAAGTTAAGAGTCTGTGTTTTTCCAGAGCATCAAGTCAATCTAGCCAAAACATGGCCAATATGGCGCTTACCGGCTGTCCTTCACAGTTTTGTGGAGGGCTTAGTCTTGCACAATCACTTTGATGACAAAGATGAAGTTTCCTTCGTTTTGTGGTTCTATAAATGCTCCTTCCACTGCGGACTAAAGACACAACAGAGCAAGGCACTGATTGCCTGAAAGATTTGTTTCACCTGGTTCACCACTGATTGAAGGGGAGGAGGAGCTCCCAGGCAGTTTGTCAGCACAAACACTAGTGAGATCAAGTCATAACACTGTTACAAAACACTCCTCATTTTACAACTCAATGTCTATTACAGTATTCAACATAAATAAAGGAGTGCAGATACAGAGAAATTGCTAAGCTTAGCTAATGCTAAGCTTTAAGAAAAGTTTATTTTTATTATACTACTGTAAAGAGAGATATTGCAGTAGAGGAAAAGCATTAGAAAAGAAAAGATGAAATACCAAAGAATTGAATATGAACAATACAATACAGCATACTGTCAATAACAGTTCAGTAAATAAATTATTAAATCAAATAAATGTAGCATCCTCTGCCAAATTGCATTGCAGTGTAATGACCATACTAGAATAGTTTCTTAGTCTTCTGACAAAAGACTTTCTCCCCTATATGTAAATATAGTCGTCTCTCAGTTCTGCAAACATACTAAATGTCAGAAATACTGGGCTACAAATTAATTTGACATTTATGAGTTTAAAGGCATATAGTATTTACTGTATATAGAATAAGTGGTATAAAAACCCTGCAATGAGCTGGTCTCTTCCCTCATGCATTAAATGCACAAGAACTTGTTTACAGTAATAGTGCTTAGTATTTCATCAGGAACAAATGTCTCTTTACCCGTGTGTGAGTTCAGTGTGACACCTGAGGTAATTATATTATGTGTTTTCTGAGTCTAAGTTAAACCTGTGCAAAATTAGGGCATTTTTGTGTAGAGTTTTGCAGAAAATTGTGAAAACAGGTGAAATGTGTTAAACGTTTTGAGAAATGTGTCTTTGTTTCTAGAACTGAATGAATGGTTTGGGAACCGAAACTGAACCAGTTATAGTGTATTAGCAATCTAACAAAACCTGCTGTTCTCAGATCCCTGTTAATATAAACATTCAAACCACTTTATGAGTCCTAATCATAAATACAGTGCATGATCAGCATAACAGTTTAAATAAATAAAAGAAAAGTGAATTACTGAACTGAATTACTTTAACCTCAGGGTGGGTGGAGGGTTTACCCTTCATTAGCTGGCTCTTTTTAATATGGCCATTCATGAGGTGATTTGCATTATAATTATGGTTGAATGTGGGCGTGTAAAGGATGGTATGTGTGACATTGTTTTTATGTGTGCAAATTCTTCATTACACTGTGATTTATAAAGGGAGAATTGTGTGCAGGTGTGCGTACGCAAGGTTTGATCAATCTCAATGTTCGTTTCTCCATTCTCTGCTTTCTGGCGTACGTTCATTTTTAGTTGGGTTTCTACACGCTCTTTTATAAATGAGGCCTCTGATAGGCTTAGCCTGTGAATGTAGTACTTTAAACTGAACTTAGACACTTGAGCATTCACAATGAAAAGAAAAGAATTTGTTATTTATTTCTGAATGTGAATGATTCTTAAGATTTAATTCCGTGTAATGATGTTAACGATGTTTGCAAGGTATTTACACTGTAAAAAAATGTCATTTGAAAATAAAACCAAGATTGTATTGGAGTTTGTTTTACAAGAAAATATTAAATATAAAATGTAATGTTTAATTTCATTGTTACTTGCCTCTTCTTTGTAATTCTTTGTAAAATGTACAATCGATTTCTTTAGAAAAATGTTTCAAAGTAACCTTTTATTCCGTGTAGTTTTATTTTGCATATTTATTCAACTTGTTCACATCCAAAGAAAAGGATTTCATTAAAGAGAATATTTCTAGTCTAACCACTAGATGTCAGACGCAGCTTGTTGTCAATGTGTTTCAGTCCGCCTCTGTTGGAATGAAGAGACATGATGTGAATTAAAATACTTTCGTTATTGCTACTAGAAATAATACAGGTATTTAAGACCGATGATGACAAAAGTTTAGTCATGTGACGCATATTGAACGCATAGATAATATTCATGTTTATAATAGTATTGTGCCTGTTATGTGCTATTCACTTTCACACAGTTGCTAAAATATGTATATGTTACTTTATCAGTTACTAAATATTTCGCCCTTTGTCGCCATTGGCTTTTGGTTTGCTTAGTTGGGGACATTTAATTTTTAATTTAACAATATTATTACAACATTATTTTACTGTTATCTCTGTAAAGCTGCTTTGAAACAATTTGTATTGTAAAAAGCGCTATATAAATAAAGGTGATTTGACTTGACTTGACTTTGCACACTCTTCATGTGTTCACATCTGCTGTCCAGCAGTAAAACATGAGAGGTTTTGTGTTTTACACCAAACATATAATAGTGAGCGAGTGTGTCCTGGACGCTTCAGTGAACGCTGAGATATTTTACTAAATACAATGATCCTGCCAGAAGAATTGTGATAACTTGATTATATCTGGTTCCGTCAGTATCATCTCACTGAGCTTTTATGAGCTTTAACACATGCGCTGTGGAGAAGAAGTTAGTGTTTCCCAACTTTTCAGTGTGGATGAGAAACTTGTGAAAACGCCTGAAAACACTAGTGTGGACGGAGAACGTTTAGAAATGAAATCTATCCGAATTAATATAGACGTAGCCTCAGTCTGGAGTCTGCAATCCTGCCTACATCTGAGGCCACATTTACACATAGCCGGGTATTTTCCCCCTCCGTTTCAATAATAACCTCATGCACACAACAGCGTTTTCAAAAAAGTTGTCATTTACATTAACCCGCAGAAATACACCGTCGAGCGCCATCATAACTGCCAAACTGGGCGATCGCATGACGTTAAGCATTTTTCCGGCGCATAATGTGATGTTTGAAAACCTAAAACCCCGTTTCTCCCAGTGGACATGACAACACATAACCGCCGTTATCAGAAATCTCCACTTCGCCCGGAGTTTTTAGAAATAATCGTTTTCTGTGATAAAAACGGGTTTTTTGTGTAAATGAGAGGCCAAACCGCTGGAAATATCTGCGTCTTCCCTTCGTGTAAACGGGGCATGAGTTGCTCCCACTGTGTCTGAGGATCCTGAGAGTTCAGCTGCAATCCTGAACAAGCTAACCGAGCTCTTCAGGATTACTAGAGCGCTATAGACAGGAGAGTTAAAGGTTGGATCTGCAGGAAAGTGGACATCGAGGGCCAGAGCTGAGAAACCCCAGGACTACAGTCCCACTCTGCTCTTTTTGTATATCTCCCTTATTTAACACACTGGTTCAGATCATCAGCTTGTCAGGTGAGAGAACCGAACTGAGGCTGTTTCTCAATTCCAACAACGCTAAGAACGAACTTGCGTTCTGGTTGAGACCGTCTTGCCAGACGACCTTGAAAGAAGGACACGAGGACACATCGATCCTGCTGCTTAACTGACCATCTCAGCAGCGATTAACGACCAAAGCACAATAAATACAACATAATGTCACAACCTATTATACATTTCTTTCATATTATTATAGACATTGTTTTCATAAGTTTATATATTTTTTATTTTACTCTGTGTTTATGAGAAGCCTATGTGTTTGTCAATGTTAAGATTATTTTTAATATGCCAATAACAATAGCTTCTTCAGGTTATCACTCTATTAAAATTAAGCAAACCAAACGGACAAATGTTTACGTTCACACACTGTCATGTCTGTCGAGCCTGCAGCGGGAATCTCAGCGAGAGCGAGAAGTTTAAGCTGTCTCTCGTACGTCGACCACCCGCAGCGTCTTCTGGGATTTTTAATGATTTTGGGGACATCCCCAGGCTTGGATGGCAGATTTTTCGATTCTCTCAAGTCTCCATTCGATGCATCCACGATATCAAGAACACACCCTGGCACTTTCATGCTTCCTCAGTACTTGCGTTCTTGAGGATTGTAGTTTAACTTCAACGGTTGATGATGACGTAGTACAAGAACGCCAGATCGCTGAAGAACGCATACTGAGAAACAGCCTGAGTGTGTCAGATAAGAGAGACATACAACATGTGCAGAGAGGTGGGTCCCCAGATCCCTCTTCTTCAGATGGAGTTACACTGCATCTCCATATTTCACCACAGATCTTAAGGCCATTGCACACTGAGTCCGAAATTCGCATCCGAAATTTTCGCACGTTAAAAAAAAAAATCGACCTCACGTTATGTCAATCACGCTTGCACACTGCCTCCGAAACTTTCGTCCGTCAAAAAAAAATTCGGATCAGGTTCGATTTTCTGCGTTTTTCGCATCCACAGCCAGCATTTTGAGAGGTCTTTTGACTGTTCAGACCCACCGTACAAGCGAACGACACAATCCAGAATGGCATCTGAAGTTGATACACTTCGTCTCGCAGCACAAAGTACTGTATGATAAACAAACCATACAGCTGTTCTGTCTGCCCAGCGTTTCTGCCGGCCGTGTGTGTGTGTGTGTGTCTTTTTTGGTGGTCTTCTTTTTAATATGTGGCTCCAGTATCGCTAGCAAAGCATCAAACTGTTCCATTGACATTCTGAGGTAAATTTTGAATCGCTCGGGATGCGCAACTCCTTGACGAGCTGAAACTCTCCTTCCTCTCGGCACATTTGGATGGACCCTCTTTTTCTTCTTTTTCTCTTTTAAAGAAGAGAGAGGGCAACAAAATCATCCTCACTGCTTGACGAATCCATTTTGTATTTTTTTGCGTTTTTTTCCCGCAAAGGTTTAATAAATACGCATCGGACTCAGTGTGCAAGGTTTCTGTGCGTGACGAAATTATAGGCTGACGAGCACGAAAAAACGCATACGAAAATTTCGGACTTCAGTGTGCAATGGCCTTTAGGGTGCTATTGAGCTCTTAGTACAACCAGGGCCATCTTAGGACGCCGCAATTGATATGCAAATCAGGTTCAGTCTCTGGACGTCTATGATCCCTCCTTTTTTTGTGTGTGAAGGATATTAATGTATGTCTTACACAGAGGTGTGCAAACCTCATCACTCCCCCAATCTACTCTACTACCTTATTTGTTGGTTGATCATAATATGTGGAAAATAATCAACATTCAAGCATGAAAACTACAAAAACTAAATCAAGACTTGGTCATAATAGGGCATCTTAGAAAGATGTGCTCACAGCTGATTGGTCCAAGTTTAAGATCTCTTACCTGGAACATCACCTGACCGGACCAGGTTAGCCGAGGAGTTACTATGGCGATGAACACTGCTAAAAGCCAAACCACTTTCATGATGCCTAAAACCCAGGGTTACCGCAAACTAAACTGAAACACTGGCTAGCCACCTAAACCGGCTTCATAGACCCCTGGTAAAGACCAGTACAATCGTTTTACAATTGAGTAATTGGTTATTTCTCTCCAGACAATGTGTTTTCCCTCTCCAGGGAAGTATGTTTGGATGAACTGAAGATGAAAGGTTTCTCCTAAATAGCACACCTTGATGACCCAATGTAGTGATCCCAAATCTTATGTTAACAATGACAGACTGCAATTCTCCAAAATGCCCAGCAGGTCTATAACCCAGCCCATGCCAGAGAGCAGAAGCTATCCTCTGTAATCAAGCTGCAGATTTCCAAAAAGTCCCTCCCCGTTTTGCTGCAAAAGAGAGCGATTGTTTTTAACTCTTTATCTTTACAGGATTTGTAGAGTATATCTCTCCCTTTAATTCCAGCTTTCAACTGACCCTTCCTCTTTTCCCCGTCATGACATTATTCTGATTGTCACCCGTTCCCAAGCTCAGATAATGTGATCTCCATTTTCTCTCTGAAGTCAGTCATCCGCTCAGATCTGCCACTGCCAAGACGAGTGAAAGAAGACGGCCCAAGGCAACACTGAAGGTCATGAGCTGGTCAAACACACAGCGTCTCGCCCAGAAAGCCCTTTAGTGCAGTCTTACCAGGCCCTTACCAGAGTAAACGTGTAATTTGGTTCAGTCGACTTCCTTCCGTCTACGTCTCCGAGACTCCTAGCTTTTCTTGTGAAAAAGGTTGCAACGACCTTTCTGAGTGACAGCAGCTTTTGTGTCGCTTCAGTAATTTGTCCAGCAGACATTCACACATTGCTTTCTTTTCTTATTCTCTCCGAGATCATTTTATTTGGCAGGCTTATTGCATGTAGTCTATTGGACATTGGTTAATCATGCTCAATGGGAGCCTGAGAAGATGAAAAGGCCTCGTTGTCCTGCCGTCTTGCCATTTCAGCATGCTATGTAGGCCTATCATTTGTTTTTATCGTGCCCATAATATCCCGAGTGCAGCTTTATCTTGTTTTACCGCTGCCCTTGGGAATGTGTCACAGACAACGCATCACAATTTTGATTAGTTTCCCTCCAAATCAGTTCCTGAATGTATCCATTAGGCTTAGCACAATCCAAGGATAAAGAGTCTGAAGGGTGTCAGGTACAGAGGTTGCTCATAGATGAACCCTGATGCTTTTGAAAATCAGCAGCTCATCTATATTAAATGATATCTCTAGTGTTGATATTCTCCCTCAGGTAGAGATGAAGGTAGTGCTCTCCTACAACAGTAATAAACACAGTCCACAGCGCTTTCACAATGACAGTGGCAGTGCTGTTCAAT
>JAZAVI010000551.1:5000-76455 GCA_036326025.1 Chrosomus eos
CGCACTATATTGACTGCGTATTGAGACATATAAAACTGTTTAGCTAGATTTTCAACCAATCAGCATCGAAAATGTAAGTAGGTCACCGCCAAAATCAAGCTAATATCACTACGCACATGTAAACATTGAGGAGGACGTAAGCAGCGCATCTTCATCTGATAGCGCCGATCAAACTCGATTAACACCCGTAAAGTGTATTCTTCATGTCGGAAAAGATGGTGGGAAAGGTCCGCTGCCCTTTACTGAACTCCGATGGGAACAAATCAAGCAATGTGCGAAGGAATGGCTCAAAACGTCGGACACTACGGAGCTAGCTATTGATCTGCAGAGTTATAACATATCAATATTTGTTCATTATTTTTGGGTGATGCTTATTTACAAACTTCCCGATCAGAATCCCGATAAAAACATCGACATGATGAGAGACGTTGTCCTCCGTTGCTTGATCTGTTATCTGGGTGAAAAATAGGATAACCTCATCCAAGAGTATGTAAGTGACTAGAATTATTCTATATATTTATGGTGTTTTGAGAAATGTATTTGTACATTGTTTTTATTTATAAAAATAGAAATGCAACTTAAGCAATAATCTTTTTTCTAATTAAATTATATAAAGCTAATGTGAAAATATTTAACATAAAATATATTTTTGGCACCAACTATATGTATAAAGGTAACACTTTATTTTGATGGTCCACTTTAGACATTCTACTGACTATAAGTAACTGCAACTACATGTTAACTTACTCTATTAACCCTAACCTAGCAGTCTACTAATACTCTGAGTTAGTTTACATGTAGTTACTATAGCCTACAGTTAGTAGAACTGTACTAGAACTAGAACATTATTAGTTATAGACAGACTTATAATGAGACAGACGAGATAAAAATACTTCTTTAATGTTTGTTTTACAGTGTGACAATGGAGATATCCTGTAGCACATAATGAAAATTGCCATCTGCAAGAGGGATTCTCAGGAGGATTTCAGCATCATCTTGGAGGGGATGCAAGTCGTGGCTGGCTTGGAAAATCTGGCAAGAGCCTGTGCTGTTCTTCTTGGACTCACGTATGCACTAAACCTCACCTACCCGAAATAACTGAGGCACACTTTTGAGGCCTTTCAGAAGCTCTTCTTGGAACTGGATGTTTGCAAGTTTTCCCCGAAATTACTAACACTTAAAAATAAACTCATGACTTAGATTGAGACAATGCATTATGGTGAAAAAAACTGCATTGATTGATGAACGTTTAAAGGGTCCCTATCATGGAATTTTGAAAATTACCTTTCATGTAGTGTGTAACATAGATCTAAGTGAACAAAAACATCCTGCAAAGTTTTAAATATGAAAGTTCACCGTATACAAAGTTATTGTCTCTCAAAAGTAAGAGTCAACTCTGAGTCGCTGATATGAATCGATAGACGAACGATGCATTTTCTCTAACTTTCGTACGTCACTTGTACAAGTTATTTGAATAAGACACGCCCACTCAGTGCGCGCGCCAGAAAACATTGAAAACAACATGTCGACGAGCTGTTCTGAAGTGCGAATCAAAAGCGAACTTTTTTTTTCACTGCCCAGGGACAAGCATGTGAAGAATCTGGCTAGAGTTTATATTTACAACTATACCACACAAGTATAGCCACCTTGAGATGTGTTCGCGTCATTTTAATGAGGATTCCTTTACAAACACAAATGCTTTCATGGATTCGCGAGTCGGTTGATACTGAAGGAACGTTCAATACCACGTTTATTAGGATCAGCTTCCTCCTCCGAATCACAACCTGTAAGTACTATTAATAATTGTTGCTTTTATGGGTTTTGTAGCATGCTCAATAAGTGTGTGTGTGTGTGTGTGTGTGTGTGTGTGTGTGTGTGTGTGTGTGTGTGTGTGTGTGTGTGTGTGTGTGTGTGTGTGCCAGTTACGCTCAGCGCTTAGGTCTCCAAGCTGTGTGTGTGTGTTTTTTTTAAATATGTGAAATGTTTGTCATTGTTATTGGAGTTGTCATAAAGAATAGAGCGTATTGTAGTACTGCAGTGCTTTATCAATATGTTTAAGCTTTGGGTTAACGCGAAAAATAACTGACTGGGTCGTCTGACCAATCACCGCAGATTAGCGTCACGTAAAGGAGGGGTTTGAAAAATGAGTCGTCAAACGAATCATTAGGGAGTCAATGAGCAAATCAGGTAAAAATAAATGCATATTATAAGACAACAAAAGTGTTTTTTTGTCATTGCATGCATGTAAAACTGTTGTTGGGGACTCCCAGAACATTATTAGGAACATTTTAAATGCCATAATAGGTACCCTTTAATATCGTTCTACGTACAAGCTTTCAGCAAGTGCAAATTATTTTATATGTTTTGCTAGTTATTCTCAAGTTTTAGTCAAGAATGTGACTTTTCCAACAGAAATTTGTATGCACATGTTTTTGTGTAACAAAATGATCTTTCTCATTGACATGGAAAATGTTAGCATTTTTTTGCTTTTATTTTTCATATCTTAAAACTGCTGTCTTACATTTTATATAGATTTGTTTTATTTGTGCAAAAAATACAGAATAAAAGCATGTTTGATAACAAAAAGTGCATTATGTATTCATTATTATCTTAACCTGAAAAAGGCAGTAAATGTTATAAAGTAAATTTTATTGATACAAACGAGTAAATTCTGCTTGATTTATTTGTGAGACAACTTAAATTAAAAAGCACATTCTACTAATAATATTAAATTCATTATGTGCCATAGACTAAATAATTTAGGAAATTTTACTTAATTTATTCGGGTAGATTTCACACAAATAAAAAACCTTAAAATCGACTCAAATATAATACGTGTAATAGTGTTACCATAATTTGTTTAAGTAGATGGCATGTAGGTCTGTTGGTTGTGCTCACCGGCAACGGTAGAGTAGCTCCCAGGCCTAGAGAATAGTGTATATTCACAATAATTCTATTTACTTTATTTTCTTTATGTATTATTATAATAACTATTATTATTTTTTTTTTATATATATAAATACAGTGCTACCACTACTCCTATTATTATCATGAATGCTGTTTGTTGCCACTGTTACAGCTACTATCGCTACTATTTTTATCTTTGTTATAGTTATTATTATTAGTATGATGAATACTGCCTCTTCTTCTACTACAATTCCATTACAATGACTATGAATATCTCAATATCTTAATGCTACAGTAGAAGTATTCTTGATAATCGTATCATGTTTACTGTGCCTAGATAGCAACTTCAGGTATTTCACACATTTCAAACTGGTTTATTTTGTACCTCAAGTGGCAATTCGCCATTTTTGGATTTATATGATAAACAGGTTTGAAAGTGCAAAGTTCCGTGTTTTCCCTTTTTTTCAAAATGGGCACCTTTAGCATCATTTTTCTCAAAAACTGCAAGGTTGTGTGCAGAGAACTTTTTCCTAAGGAATCTCTATATATTTCTGATGTTAAATATAAAAAAATTAGGTAGTGCCCCACGTGGTGGAACGAAACCCTATTTCTAGGCCTCTTTTAGGCTACCGACAGCGGCCTACGGGGTGGGGGGGCTCTCCCATGTAGGGTTGGGGGGTGGGGGGCTCTCCCATGTAGGGTTGGGGGTGGGGGCTGGGGGGGGGGCTCTCACATGTAGGGTTGGGGGGTGGGGGGGACTCTCCCATGTAGGGTTGGGGGGTGGGGGGGACTCTCCCATGTAGGGTTGGGGGGTGGGGGGGGCTCTACCATGTAGGGTTGGGGGGTGGGGGGGGCTCTACCATGTAGGGTTGGGGGGTGGGGGGTGGGGGGCTCTCCCATGTAGGGTTGGGGGTGGGGGCTGGGGGGGGGACTCTCCCATGTAGGGTTGGGGGGTGGGGGGCTCTACCATGTAGGGTTGGGGGGTGGGGGGGGCTCTACCATGTAGGGTTGGGGGGTGGGGGGTGGGGGGCTCTCCCATGTAGGGTTGGGGGTGGGGGCTGGGGGGGGGACTCTCCCATGTAGGGTTGGGGGGTGGGGGGCTCTCCCATGTAGGGTTGGGGGTGGGGCTGGGGGGGGGACTCTCCCATGTAGGGTTGGGGGGTGGGGGGGGCTCTACCATGTAGGGTTGGGGGGGGGGGGGGGGGGCTCTACCATGTAGGATTGGGGGGGGGGGCTCTCCCATGTAGGGTTGGGTGTGGGGGGGGGGGCTCTCCCATGTAGGGTTGGGGTGTGGGGGGGGGGGGCTCTCCCATGTAGGGTTGAAACATATGAGAGTTTCACAGTATGATAACCGTCTCAGAAAATATCACGGGTTATGGTATTAAAACTATTATTACATATATAAACTGCATTATTAAATTATGGTTATTTTTATCATCAGTTAAAATGACAGTTAAATAAATTAAACATTTGTTCAATAAAACATATGTAATCAACTAACTTCAATAATTGATTATGAATTAGATTAACATCTGATTTTTTTATCATTAATAACTTATTAAATTATTTTTAAAAAAATAATTGAGTTCTATGAAATGTTTTTTATTACGATTTTTTTTTTAAATGATTTAATACAATTATATTATCAAAAACGGTGGTAATCAAATAAAAGTTTAGCAAACGTTTTAATCCTTCTATTTTTTGGCAAAGTGCTGCTGTTACGAACCTCCAGTGGAAAGTCCAGGGAAGGAGGAGGTCGGTGACAATAATAAAACCATTTCGGGTTGAAGGAACAAAGGATACCGATTTATCAACAAGTATGGCGTTTATTTACAACATTAAATAACCAAAAAAAACAACAGATACAAAAAGGTAAGTATCAACAAGGTACAACAGAAAACAACTACAAACACTAGTATTTACCACCCTCTCTCCACCGAGAGAGTAAACCCCAGCACGAGGGTCAGACCTGATACACACTACTGCACGGACCCCACTAACGCCACTGCAGTATCACCCAGCTCTGGTAAGCTGTCTGTATAGAGACGTCTGTTCTCCACACACTCCTGCATCAGTTTGCCTGTTCTCTTCCCTTTGTAACAGCTCCCGCTTTCCTGCTGATTGCCAACAGGTGTGCACACTAGCTGATTGCCAATTGGAGACAGGTGTGCCCACAGGACCTGCAGAAGACAGACAAACAGCAGTACACCTGGGCAGACACACACACACACATACACACACGTAACAGCTGCAAAACAGATTTAGTCAATTAAACCATGGACAAACAATACATATTCCTTTAGTATTTTTTTTATTTTAGTATTATTGTTGTTGTTTAAACACCACTTCCTCTTTAAAAAAGGGGAGGAGACCGCAAGAAACTCTGGGTTTACTGAAGAAAACCTGCTCTCGACCAGGTTAGGTTCACAGAGTAAGTCACCATGGTAACTGACTCTGAGTATAAGTTACCTCTCTTTCAGAAACGGGCTTGACTTACTCTGCTTTCTCAGGTTTGACTTACCTCCCTTTCTGAAACCGAAAACCCAGAGTTTCCCTCATTTCGGGGTTAACATACTCAGAGTTTTCACTTAACCTCCTTTCTGAAACAGGCCCCTGGTGCCTATAAACTATATTTCATGTCATTGAGACAAACATCGATGCTCACAATCACTTTTTAAACAAGTAATTTTTAATTATTTGACCAGTGCAAAACACAGCATTGATTAGAAGAAAGTGCCAAACCACCAGAATACCAAGATCCCATGAACTCAACTGATGTGCTTGAGCTTTACTTTTTCTTGTTTTTAAAGCCATCTTCTACTTTCTAGTTCACTGCAAGTACATTGGATTGAACAGACTGTGTCAAAAATATTCAGTTGTGTTACTGGAAGTGATTTAAAATGTAAATAAAGCCACATATTCAAATTTATTTCATGGGGTCTTTAAAAAAAAAAAAAAAAAAATATATATATATATATATATATATATATATATATATATATATATATATATATATATATATATATATATATATATATAATACAAAACTATTTTAAAATCTGATATTAAAAAGACTCGATAATCTTCAGTAACAGAAATTACCATTGTAAATTGATATAAGCACTGATAAAACAAGAAGTGTTTGCCAGTAATGAAAGAACACACACATATCCTTCACTCCTAATATCTGCTGCAGATGAAGTTGAGTTTGTGAGTCTCAGGACGGCTGATCCAGCGCTGATCTCCTCCAGACTGAACTGCTCCTTTTCTCTTCTCAAGGCTGCAGTTTTCCGGTGTCGTTCCATTCCCTGGAGCCCAGTTCTGATAGCACACGATCTCTCCGCTCAACCAGAGCCACATGTTCATGCTGCAGTAGTTGTGTAAACCCAACCACACCGCCTCAGTAGACGCACGTTTAACCACATTCATCACCTCATTCTGCATCTCGACTGAATGAACCGAGACCAGATCCGTATAATTCTGTCTGCAGTATCTCAGAGCTTCAGTCCACGTCAGATTCTCAGTGATCAGAATCAGTTTATCTGGACACAAAACAAACCACAAGCAAAAACTAGAGAGAGACTGATCAAAAACAACATGCAGAACAAACACTGTGGAGGAATCTGTCATGTCAGACATGTAGCGTGAACTTTAAGATATCTGGAGGTGATGGATGGATTGTGTGTGTTTTGTGAGGATCTGCTCACCTTCATGACACACAAAAGGATATTGGTAACTGCAGGGTTCGTCATACCATTGTCTCAGAGGGTTTGGTCCGATCTTTGCACAGTTATCACCTCCACCATTATTAGGTTCACCAGTATTCCAGTATCTGAAAGAGGAGTTACTCTGATCTGACCACTTCCATGAGTCTCTGAACAGACCGATCCAGACATCATTAGATATGTGACTATCATTGATGAACTTCTGAATCTGTTGATTCTCATTCTGGCTCCTCACACTGACCAGATCAATGTGATTCTGTCTGCAGAAACTCTGAGCGTCTCTCCAGTTCTTCGTCTGATTGACAAAGACGAGTCCTGTGTTCACATTTAGAAAAAGAAATGGAAACAGATTCATGAATCAGTTTGTTTATTATTCTTATGTCAGTTTATGGTGTTTAATGTGAATAAGAGCACCACTTACATTATCATTCAAAGTCTGATTCTACAGCTGATAATAATATTCACAGTATTACGTTTTTGCTGATAAATCATTAAGTAACATTTCTGACTATTGTGATGATTTTCAAACCATTCATTCACTTCTCCATTATGTTTCCTTACATGATTCACTGGAATATATATAATTTTGTAAAGTATATGGCATATCTGTTTATAAGAATGTTAAAATGAATGTTTATTGTGATTGTATGGAGCTGTTAACACTTACTGTTGAATTGCAGATAAAATGATGATTCTCACTACATGGGAAAGCATGGCATTCTCCATTTCTCATCATTAAAGCTCACCCCTCATCAGTATCATTATCTCAATAAATAATGTTTAATCATCGACAAATAATGAACAAACCATTAGTAAATGATCAGTATTCAATTTATTTATGTATCTTTAAGTTGTAAGCTGGTCAGTTTAAAAGCACAAACATGCAGGAATGCTAAAGCAGTTTTTTAAGAAAAGTAATTGATTTGTTTTGAAGCGGATAAACATTTATAAATGCCTCAGTCAGTGGATTGCAGTGGATTATGTTAAATCCTTTCACTCATTTACACAGACTTGTGTTCTGTGTGGATCTGGTGATAATGTGAACCTAAGAACCGGTTTAACCTTCCACTGATGCTCATATCAGGTGTGTGTGTGTGTGTGTGTGTGTGTGTGTGTGTGTGTGTGTGTGTGTGTGTGTGTGTGTGTGTGTGTGTGTGTGTGTGTGTGTGTGTGTGTGTGTGTGTGTGTGTGTGTGTGTGTGTGTGTGTGTGTGTGTGTGTGTGTGTGTGTGAAGACTGTGTGTCAGAGAAGAAGCTGTCTATACCCTCACCAGTCAGCACTTACACTGCAGTGCACACTACACAGCGTTTACAAAGCTTTCTGCATCATCTAATCTAAAGACTAAACTATTCATCACTTGGCTATAAATGTGTTATGTATAATTTGTAGATCTTTCTTACAAATGATGTGTATATGGTGTCTTTTTATAAATGAATGTGTATTGAGATTGTATGGAGCTGCACTTACTGTTGTTAGATGAACTGCAGATGAAAGTCAGGCTGTTACTACATGACACATCATTCCATTCTCCATTTCTCATCATAGCACACTCCTCATTTCCACCATCAGGTTGTCCAAATCCCCAGTTCAGATAGAGCGCAGGTTCTCCTGAAGACCACTGCCATTTATCAACACTCGTCCTCTTCAGCCCAATCCAGATAATCTGAACACCTCCATCCTTCACACTCTTCTTCAGCTCGTTCATGTCGGTCATGTTGTCAACGGTGGCCAGATCTGTGTAATTCTCTCTGCAGTGTCTCTGAGCTTCAGTCCAGTTCTTGCTCACGTTTATAAAGTGATACTGACGCTGAACACATTCAGATACGGAGCAGAGAGCTGTGAAAGAGAGCGTTTGATTTAATGCTTTTCATAACAGGGTCGTACCTGACCTCCGTGAAGTTGGCACCCCATAAAACGAAATAATCTCCAAAACTATGCCATTGGTTTGTGCTGCGTTTGTGCTGATTTGCCAATCATTTTCTAACCTCCTCACCACGTCTTAGCCACGTCATTTCTTTACTTTAAGCAGATGTACATTTTAATAGAAGAAATTTTTTCAGATGTTTTATATGTACAGGTGCTGGTCATATAATTAGAATATCATCAAAAAGTTTATTTATATCAGTAATTCCATTCAAAAAGTAAAACTAAAATTGAATTATATATTATATATATATACTGCTGGTTTATAGAAGTCCCACCTCACGAACGTGCGTGGATTGTGTTTGTATTTTCACTTTTCGTATCCTTTGACCGTCTTCTAGTTGTTTATTTTACACACTCTCTTATCTTTTCAGTTTTTAGTTACCTAACGTTACAGCAGTAGTTTAACTTATCAATCGAAGAAAGAAGAAATACACCATTCCCTCAAGACGAAACACAGGTAAGTGTAAAAACAACCCGCCGTAAGGGTCCCACACGTTCTCTACACTATTTTCCGAATGTTACATTTTAACCGAGATCTCTATTTCAAATGTAGTTTAAAATGGCTTTTTAACTAGTTAGGTTTCATTGGTGAGCAGACAGTGTTGCGCCACATTTACTCAAATAGAACATGTCCGAGTGGGCCTAACGTTACTGTAGGCCTACTGTTGTTGTTTTACATGTACAGGTGCTGGTCATATAATTAAAATAAAATTCAAAAGGTTGATTTATACCAGTAATTGATTTATATCAGTGGAATTTACTGCTGTAGTCTCTTACTGTGGTAATTTCATTATCCTGGTAAATAGCTTATTTCAGCTTTATTTAATTGTTGTTTTGTATTATTACATATTGTTTTTCTCCCTTGTCCAATGTCAAACGTGGAAAGTGCAGATGATGGGGCTGTGCTCTCAAAAAGGACATCAAAAAGGCCAGCAAAATTTGCTTACAGCAGCGATGAGGGTATTTACATTTTCATGTAGTTATTTATTACATGCTGTATCTCTGACTGGTTTGTTGAGTGGAGTTTATTATATGCTTTTAGATGAAGACTCTGCAGAACAGGTCCTCCAAACTAATAAGAAATCCAGAGGTATGATATTAAATAAGTGTTCAATATTTCTCAAGACTACCATGCTTCACAAGACTGCCTTATATAAGAAAATCGCTAGCATGACATTTTTGGAAATCATTAGACAGGGTCCCGTAAATTAACGATTAACCAAAGTATCTTGGTAATATGTATCATCTAGGTTTGTCCCATGAACCACCAGAGGTGCCACTTTCATGAAAATCTTCTGCAGGACCAACACACCCTCCACCTCCCATCTGCATCTTTCCACAGACATACACTATGAACAGTAAGTTAACAATTGTTGCATATGCTTTGTCAAGTTGTGTGGATCTATATTAAAATATACCTTATGTTGATATTGTTTTCTTTATTTACACAGACCTTGATCCAGTTAGTCCTATTCAGCCTGAGATGTCTGATTATATTTGTATTGTTGGTTTAATGACTTTGAAAATCTTTACAAGTTATTAACATGTTGACACACAAAAAATGTAGCCTGGTGATTTGAACTTAGGTTCAGCATGTTATAAAACAAGAACTACCAAAGTGTTGAGTTTAATCGCTTACATTTTGTATTGCATATGTGCACACAGAAACTGGCAGCTGCTCCTCAGGTGTGTCAGACTCTATCTCCGCCTTAACCCAAACGGTTACAGTAATACAAGGTATGTTCATTTTTATTGTGGGTAAATTTCAGTCATGTAATAACTGCAATGTGTTATCTTTGCACTTTGTACGCTTCTGACCTTCATTTTAATGTCTTTGGAACATTTTGTGTTTCTGAAACAGAGACACTTAAGGCAATGCTGATCCACCAAGATGTGATGGCAAAAAAAGTGCAGGAGATACTCCTCCGGTTAAACCAGACTGGAGGGGCCAGAGACCCCAATAGAAATCGATGTGGCCCAGTCTTTGGAAGAACTTGCTGTCTTGAAGAGTAGTGATGAGTGACGTCACGCAAGCAAGCCACGCTCTTCATCCATCTACAAACCTGTCTGGTGCGTTTGTGCTCGCACAGGGCCGTGGCTGCTGTCATTGTTCTTTTATACGGAAATGTTTTATTGCCAGTGACTTCATCAAGCTCAAGATAATAAAAAAACGATAGGCCTATGTGATTGATTGACGCGTATCACTTGTTTAAAAATGCACGTTGTGTGTCAGCTTTTTGAAAACTTTGTAGCAATAATCTCCTTTGTTATCCTATTACGTTTTTTATTCAAATCGAGCTTAATTTATAATCAGATGGAAGTTTAGGCTACTGTAGTTTGTTTTAAACGTGTTGGCTCTTATCTAGGCCTAGGCCTATATTGCAGATGATAAAATATTTCTCATTTCTCAAAGAGCATTTTATCTTTCTCTGAAGGAGAAAGTGAACCAATGACAGGGGAGCAGTGTTTCTGTTTGTTTAAAATGTTTTTAAAGCAACTAATCGAGGACTTTTACTTGTTAGTTTGCTGTTCTCAGCTGGTTTAACATCTTCCCTGTCATTTCGTACTAAACAAAGAAAGTCATAGAGATTTTATTCATTGTTGGGTGAAGAGTATTCATTTAATACCAGCAGGTACAAAATAGGGATGAGTCACGATATTCGATTAGTTAGCAGACGCATAAAGCTTGCCACAAAGAACCAGCAAATAGCCTAATCATTATGAATGTGTCAAATATAGCGAGGAAACATTTTAATTGTTTGTTAATAAACTAGTGTTTTGTGTGACGATGCTGACTCGCCACCTTCGCAGTGTTGTGAAGGTGCCTATAGAGAGAAATGCACACTTCATACGGATTATTAGAGTTGTTTCTTTTCGTCTTGAATTGTTTTGTTTAAAAGTAGACATTTCAAGCTTAGATATATTTCTGAGTTTCTGTTTATTTATGAGACAAGCTCCGGTTCTCGTGCAATGCAAGTTATATCGCGTCGGCGCCTCCATGTCCTGATTAGCCTAATTTCTGCTATATTTGCTTCTTATTTATTAAATCTAGGCAATTGGTTAATGAAACATTGATTAAAATTAAGATATAATTTATACAAAACGAAATTCACTTTAAAGAAAGGCTTTATACAAAACAAAACTTAATGAAGTGGTCAAAATTATGTGTCTCGATATTGCGCATCTTACTCACGCTGTTCACTTTTCATATAGGGCCTAATCAACATATATGAAACGGAAAAAATAACATATTATTTAAACATAAATATGAAACTAACTTTTCTTTAATGGCTAAAACATGTAGGCCTACAGAGAAATTGAATGTCGGAGCGAACACCGTGGAGAGCTAAAAGAGGTGCGTTTTTTTGAATAATAATCAAATAATTCCCAGCGATCGTCGAATATTATTTTTGCTTGAAATGCCCATCCCTACAAAATACGAAATGTCTTAATCAGACAAAATACAAGCATCATCGCATAAGAACGAAATATAAAGAAATAAATAAATAAAATAAAAATACATTAAAGTAAGACTAAATAATAAATAAATAAATAAATAAAAGAGGCTCAGTAGCTTCTGAAGCATGAACTCAAGCAAGTAGTTGCAGTTGTTGTTGCTGTTATGACTACTGATTTAGCGTGTCTCTGAATAGTCGACACGTGGGGTGATGACATCATCGTTTTACAAAATATACGGATTGGCCGTACACACGAAAGCGCAAAGGTGTCGTTTTCAGATTTATCCACCCTGGGTCCCGGTTTAAAAAAATAGCGGTTTCAGTCTCCCAAAACGCCGGATCCGTTAGAACGAAACGCCGATCGATAAAAAATTTGTATGTAGGCTATAGCCTACATCTAATCGCGTCTCCATGTGGACAGGACTCTTAGCCTGTTCACAATGTAAAGTTAATTATATGACTTCAAAGGGGATTAAATGGAACAGATATGCCACTTGTTTATTGCTTTTTGTAATTTCCTCTGCATAATATCAAGCTTTTTGCCATGAAATGTACATTGCTGTAGGCCTACATATCTTAACCTGTTAAGCTGCAACCCCACTTTTGAAAAATCCCCAGAAATGGCATACCCAAACTGAAACAGATACAGTTAATGAACCATTTGTTCTAAAAGCACAAGTATGATCTCATTTGAAAGCTGACACCTGGAAGTTTATTGCAAATGTAGAATTAATTATTGTCATAATGAAAAAAAATAGTTATAAATAGTTTCAAAGTTATTAGAAATTTATTTTTATGAAATATTTTCATGAAAATAAAATTGACGTTGGCATTGTATCAATCTAGAAATGCACTGCAGCTAAATCGACACTCGGTTACTAACGTAACCTCGGTTCTCTCTAGAAGAGGGAACGAGTGTTGCGTAAGCTAGCTTACGCTACTGGAAAAGACCCTTTTCTCGAGAATATTGAAGCCAAAAAAATTATCCTTTAATTTTCACATATTTAAAACGCATGCTTGCATAGAGCAGACCTAGAATAAGCAGCTCATGCGCCTATTGGCTGCTCTGTGGCAAGATGCTGCAACCTATCGGTGAACTGATAGTGACGTCAGCACCAATAGGAGCGCGGGTGCCCAAGTGCGTCACGTCCCGCCAGAATAGGCGTGGCTTACCTTAATATAAGCCAGGTCCAGATAGGGTGTTCTTTGGTTTTTCACACTGAAGCGAAATAAGAACGCAGCATTAACACGGCCGGGTTACGCAACACTCGTTCCCTCTTCTAGAGAGAACCGAGGTTACGTTAGTAACCGAGTGTCGTTCTCTTACGAGAGTACTCTCGTGTTGCGTAAGCTAGCTTACGCTATGGGAACCCAGTTTAAAGCGCCATGTATGCTGAGACCATTCACATTAAGTCCAAGGGCCAGTGCCCGGGGAACACATAATAGTGAAGATATGTGGGCCGACACAAAGTGAGCCCTAACACATATTGACCATATGGTGACGCCTCATATGTATAAGGGAGTGCTTAACACAGTATAACAGTCAGCGTGTATGACAATCTCATACAGATAACACTTTGGCCTGCAAAGCAGGGACCTCCAGGTTATAAAACCTTATAAATGTAGACAGAGAGGCCCAGCCTGCCGCTCTACAAATATCATGGAGTGAAACACCACTAGTCCAAGCCCATGATGAGGCCATACTTCTAGTGGAATGGGCTCGAACACCTAAAGGGCATGAAAGGCCTTTAGACTTGTAAGCCAAGGCGATAGCATCAACTATCCATCTGGAAATGCTCTGTTTCGAGGTAGCTAGCCCCTTAGTGCGGCCACCAAACGAAACGAACAGCTGTTTTGACTGCCTGAAGGCAGCGGTTTGTTGAACGTAAACTCTTAAAGCCCTGACCGGGCAAAGGAAGTTTACATCGCTGTCACTGTCGGTTCCCGGAAGGGCCGACAGGGAAATGACTTGCGCTCTGAACGGAGTAGAGAGCACTTGGGGACATAACCGTGTCTTGGTTTGAGCGTAACTTTAGAATCATTAGGCCCAAATTCCAAACATGACGCTCTCAAAGAGAGCTTGTCGCGGGACTCGTGTTTTCAGCCAGCGCTGGAGGGGGTGCATGCGCAGCAGACCCAACCGAAGCACTGCAGCGGCCGCATACGAACCGACGGGGGGCGCGGCGGATTCATCCTTCTAGCTCCCCTAAGGAAGCGGATGACCAGCTCATGTCTTCCCGGTGACTGACCGTGCGTCGATTCTGCGAACGCCGCCACGGCCACCACATAAACTTTGAGCGTGGATGGGGACCTCCCCTTATCCATCAGCTCTGGTAGGAAAGTGAGCAATTGCGCAACCTCACACGACCGTGCGTCCAGATCTCTGTCGGTGCACCACTTGGAGAACACCGACCATTTAGACGCGTAGAGCCGTCCCGTGGAAGGAGCTCTAGGCTGCGTGATCGTGCTCATCACTCTTTCTGGCAGGGTAACGAGTACCCGTTGATCAATCATGCGTGCAGAGACCAGCGCTCTGGATGGGGATGCCAGATCGAGCCGCAAGCCTGAGAGAGGAGATCTGCCCTCACCGCAATAGGCCACGTAGCTGTATGTGACAGCCGTGCTAGTTCCGGAAACCAATTCTGATTCTCTCAGTGCGGAGCTATGAGGAGCACCGAGTGGCGCGTTTCCCTGACTCTCTTGATTACCTGTGGTAACAGAGAGACCGGAGGGAAAGCATACAGTGGGAGGCTGGGCCAGACCTGGGCCAGCGTGTCCTCGTTCTTCAAAAAGAACATCGGGCAATAAGCGTTGTCTTTGACGCAAATAGGCCGACTTCCGCTCTGCCGAATAGGCGCCACAGTTTCTGGACTGTTTGGGGGTGCAGGGACCATTCCCCCAGGGGAACGTTGTCCCTAGACAGTTTGTCTGGACCGTCATTCGAATGGCCAGGCACATGCGCCGCCCTCAGCGAGCACAGGTGCATCTGGGACCAAACAAGGATGCGTTCCGTCAGATTGCAGGGGTTCCTGGATCTGACACCACCCTGACGGTTTACATAGGAAACCACAGACATGTTGTCTGAGCGAACGAGAACGTGTTGGTCCTGTATGAACGGGAGGAAGCGTTTCAGAGCGTTTTCGACCGCTATCATCTCCAGACAGTTTGAGTGAAAACACTTCTCTTGGTCTGACCACTGGCCAAAGGCCGGTCTGCCTTCAAACAGCGCGCCCCAACTCGAGTTGGACACATCTGTCGAAACTACTTTCCGATAAGAGATGGTTCCCATCGTCACTCCCTGCTGGTACCAGTCGGCTACTAACCAGGGCTGCAGAGCCGCTATGCAGGTCTGAGTCACTCTGATTTTCTGGCCGCCAGAAACCCAGGCTCGGCGAGACGCGCAAGCATTCAACCAGCGATGGAGCGGGCGCATGCGCAGTAGGCCCAGCTGGAGCACCGCTGCAGCTGATGCCATACAGCCCAGCATCTGTTGAAACGTTTTCAAAGGGAGAAAGCTGACCTTCTGGAAAAACGCGGCTAGGTGGCGAACACAGCCAATATCAGCCAGTCGTCCCGATAGTTCATTATTCGCAGCCCCTGAGTTCTCAGGGGGGCGAGCGCTGCGTCCATGCACTTCGTAAATGTATGGGGTGCTAGAGACAGGCCGAGCGGCAGGACGGTGTATTGATATACCTGACCGTCGAAGGCGAATCTCAAAAATTGCCTGTGACGGGGTGATATCTGGCATCCTTCAGATCTAGAGAAATAAACCAGTCCCTCGGGCAAACGTGCGCGAGGATTTTCCTGGTTGTAAGCATTTGAACGGTCTTTTGCAAGCACCTTGTTCAAATGTCTCAGATCTAGGATGGGCCTGAAAGCTCCGTTCTTCTTGGGTACAAGAAAATATGTACAAGTACAAGGAGGGCGAATGAATTGAAGTGTATAGCCCTGCTTTATTGTGCTGAGAACCCATTCTGAAATCCCTGGGATAATTTCCCACGCAGCTATGTGAGCCGCTAGGGGGCGAATGGCCTCCGGGTTCAGATCGCCGCCATTTGCGGGCTTGTGAAACTGAACCGGAGCCGAAAGCGCGGCGCGCGCGCTCTAGGTTCTGGGCAATGGCTGCTCACTGAAAGCCGAGACCGGCTGATTTATGTGAGGAGTCCCAATCATAAGGGATGGGGAGCATTTTATTCTCACTTTTTGACGCGCGAGCAGCGCTTTGGGCGGAAAAGCTTTCTGTGAGCGTGAGCGCGTTGTGCGCGGGCACGAGACTTACAAGTGTATTTGACGCCCCGATCATAACGGATAGGGAGCGTCATATCAATGCCCTGTGTTTCGTTTTAACGCGCGGGCGGCGCCCGGGGGGAGGTGTGTGTTAGTAAGCGTGAACGCTCTCCGGCGGGCACGAGACTTACATTCATAACCTGTTTTATTGAACGTGTAACAGAGCGGGCAGATAGTGGGCACGGACCTGTGGACACATTTCTTATATTCAACACTCGAGCGGCTTTTCTGCGCTTTATGAGAGTGTGCTCTGCGAGTGACACGAGATTTGATGTGCTTGTGTGTAGGGGTGAACACTGGGGCGTGGGCACTTGCACTACACTTAAACACCAACGGCGTGAGCCGGATAACCAGACAGTATACTCTTTTGAGATTTCTCTGGGTCGCCGTGAAAACGGCGTATGTGTGCAGGCGAGAGGGTAAATGAACCGGCTCGTTGGCTGCTAAATGGGCCACTGCAGTAGCCTTTTTGAAGGGGACTGACAGGGAAATAAACTTTGACTGTGGTCCGGCCGCAGCGGGACACGCGCGTCTTTCTCTCTCATAGTTTGATATGAGTCTTTAGTGATAGAGCGGGCAGAAAAATAGGCATGGACGCGAACTCGCGGACACATTTCCTACGTTCAACACTCGAGCGGTTTCCCGCTTTAAGGGAGTGGGCTCTGTGAATAACACGACCGTTGTGCTTGCGTGTAGGGGTGAACACTGAGATGTGGGCACCTTTCTACACTAAAACACCATCGGCGTGAGCCGGATCTGCATAAATGTTATCTGCTGCGGGAGCCGGGATCGAACACGGGACTCCGGCGCGAAAGCTTAGGGTTTAGCCACTGAGCCACAGGGGAAACAACGTAAGCTTTAGTTGCCGCGAGCAGATAAGAGAGAGAGAGAGCGTCATCACAGTTTTCGTGTGTGTGTCGGCACTGTTTACAGGCGTGCGTGTATAACAGGCACACTACTGCAGTATAGACATTACCGGCCGCTCGTACTAGGAGGAGCTGGAAAATGTTTGAGAAGAAGAGGGAGTTTGTCAGGCCTCGGCGGGACAAAAAAAACACACTTTCTTTCGACGGTGACGTCTCGGGTCGCACGCTCGCTTCCTGTACGTAAGAAAGCTGGTCGCGAGCTGCATAATTTTTTCTGCTGCGAGAGCCGGGATGGAACACGGGTCTCTGGCGCGAAAGCTTAGAGTTTAGCCACTGAGCCACGGGGGAAACAACATAAGCTTGAGTAGCGCGAGCAGCCATGGTAGCTCCCTTGTAACGTAAAGGAAGCTAGCCGCGGTTAGAACAGCAGTCCATTGATGCGTGTCCCTCAACCTCAGACGCGACGGCAGTGAGGCTCGTGAGCGGCAGCTGCGCGTCGGTGAAGGGAGGCGGGGAAGGTGAAAAAGCGAGGCTCGAGGGAGGCTTTCCGGCGAGCGCGTCGCTGTGGCTACAGGCTCCGGCAGCCCTTGGGAACGGCGCTTATCACTGCGCGGTCCCACAAGGGGCAGAGTGACTGCTTCTGCGGGGGCGCGGTAGCTTCCTTGTAACGTAAAGGAAGCTACGCGCGGTTAGAACAGCAGTCCATTGATGCGTGTCCCTCAACCTCAGACGCGACGGCAGTGAGGCTTATGAGCGGCAGCTGCGCGTCGGTGAAGGGAGGCGGGGAAGGTGAAAAAGCGAGGCTCGAGGGAGGCTTTCCGGCGAGCGCGTCGCTGTGGCTACAGGCTCCGGCAGCCCTTGGGAACGGCGCTTATCACTGCGCGATCCCACAAGGGGCAGAGTGACTGCTTCTGCGGGGGCGCGTCAGCTTCCTTGTAACGTAAAGGAAGCTACGCGCGGTTCCGTCCCAGGCGGGAAGCGCACAAGATGTGGCGGTCCCCGACGCTGAGAGGGGCTCGACACGAGCCGCATTTGGAAACTCGAGGCATTTGAAACAACGCCTCTTAATTGCTCTTTTAGAATACTAGAGAAGGAATAAGAAAAGTATATGGGCGCCGGATAGCGCAGCAGGTACGGCGATGAAGCGGCGAAGGCGGCTTCCAACTGCAGTGCAGAGGGCTCGTCCCGCTGAGGTGCTTGCTTCGACGGCGCAGGCTTCTCCGGAGAATCAGCGATGTAGAGTGAACACTTCGCTGAAGAGGTGAAAAATCAAAGAACACCCTATCTGGACCTGGCTTATATTAAGGTAAGCCACGCCTATTCTGGCGGGACGTGACGCACTTGGGCACCCGCGCTCCTATTGGTGCTGACGTCACTATCAGTCCACCGATAGATTGCAGCATCTTGCCACAGAGCAGCCAATAGGCGCATGAGCTGCTTATTCTAGGTCTGCTCTATGCAAGCATGCGTTTTAAATATGTGAAAATTAAAGGATAATTTTTTGGCTTCAGTATTCTCGAGAAAAGGGGTTTTCCCGTAGCGTAAGCTAGCATACGCAACACGAGAGTACTCTTGTAAGAGAACCACATGTCTGACCATGTTATATTTAAAATCTGAAGATGATATGTCTAAAACTCTTTATTTAGTTAAATGTTTTTCAAGATCATGTCATACGACTTAATTTTGATTAGACTCTAAAAAGCAAACTGATGTTTATTGTCATCTTCTAAGCATCTATTCAATCTATTTTCTCTATTGTTTATGTGGTGTAACCGATCTCCATTCAGTGTCAGTCTCCCCTGCACACATTCACACCTCTCCAGCCTCTGGTTATGGCTGTAAATATGCTTTTCTTTTGTCTGCATTATAATTACTAACGACTGGCTATTCACACTGTTTCAACCTCTAATCTCTTTTAGGGAAAGTTCTCAAAGTTCTCACCTTACATTTGAAACTATATAAAATGACCTTCTTGAAAAAAGAAACATTTCAGCAAGCAGTCCTATTTAGAAATATTCATAAATATAACAGCTAGGTAGCAGGTGCACCAAGGGCTAGCTAGCATGTTAGCTTAGCAAACCATCAATACACGACAATTATGAGATTAAAACCATGTTTGTGCTCTAAAACTTACTTTATAGCACAAGTCGAGTGTTTTAAATAACCTTCTGTGCTCCGATTTGGCTTCAGATAAAAAATTCAGACAGAAAATATATTATTTTATAGTATTCTGCACGATGATAAAGTCTATATCGATGAGCATTACATTATAAATATAATCTATTATTATGAAAATACCTGACATGGCTCGAAGAACACAGGTAAATCAAATATCATTGCAATCATGTTTATTGTCTTCAAAACATCTTTATCTGCATGTTACAGTGATCTCTGTTAGCTTTGTTGTGTCAGGGAGTTCCTGGCATAGACATAATACATAGACGCCCTATTGGCTGCTGGAGCGTACGTCAATGGCGCCGCCATATCAAGGAGGGCAACTTTCCCATACCTCTCATTACGGGAATTGAGAAAAATGCCTGTTTCGTGCGCTGCGTGGGGCTGTACAAGTCGCCACACAATTGAAAACAGGTCTCGGGAATTATCTTTCACAAACAAGGCTGAAATTTTTTTTTTGGTTGTATTTGGTCATTATATAATTAGTAATAGAAACGTACACCAAGTACAAACCACTGAAATCGGCTGATAAATGTAAACGTTATTATTGTTTTTATCCAGGAAAAACGAAGCTCACCCGTTTACTTGCATTTGTTTACAGCACAGTCTTGCCCTCAGCAAAATGGCGGACACGTTGACATATCGCAGCAACGTTCCAAAGCGGCCAATAGGGCGTCTATGTATTTATTATGTCTATGGTTCCTGGAATGTCACATGATTATGGCACTTCTTCGTGTGTTGTACATATGGACTTTAACTGTGCACAGAGCGCCGGTGCCCTCAGGCTGCCAGTATGGATTGATAACACAGTACATCAGAGTCTCCAGCGCTCATAATGAATAAATCGACGCATTTGGGTAGATATTCAATAAATATGATTCCTGTCTATATAAATCTGATGTAAACCTATGAGAATCTATCAATATTTATCCAAATCTGCACATTTTTGAGCTAAAAGCCCTGATGGACGTTGTTTTGAATGAGAGCAGCTGACACTCATAATTCATATTAAAGGTATCAACTCATTTTTTGATTACATAACTCCAGACACAAATTAAGACATAACTGTCACTATAAGTTTCTCAGAATGCAATAGTGGTCAAATACTAAACCTTGAGTCTTATATCTTTTTAATGATGTATAGTTTTGTCAAGGTAATAACATTAAATCTGATAGTAACTTTGAGCTATTTAAAAAAAAAAAAAAACGCTTTGTGCGCCGACGCTCTGGCAACGGTTAACAGGTTAACTAATAACTTAATGTATTTTATGGCATTGCATAAGAATGTCATAGGTCTACTCTTATTAATATGACAAATGGAGGATCATTTGGACATGATACATTTACCTGATTGCCCAAAATTAATAAAAAAGTTTCACATCTTTGACGTGTCTGTCAGTTTCTTATTTGTTCAAATTATCCTGTAAATTGTACTGACCTGCACACATGATTTTAGCACTTTTTTTAGTATTTTATCTCAAATCACATCAAAGCACACCTTTTTCACAGCCAGATGCCTTTTCCTGTTTTGTTTTCCCACTATGCAGTGCTTAGGGTAAACACATGTTTTTAAGGGGGCAGAGAGACTTTAAATGTCTTTTTATTGGACAAAGTTAAAGCATCAGTCACACGTAGCCTTGAGCCAGAGCATTGACAGTATAGGCTACATTCATGGTGCATTGGTGATTTTATAAAGACCAAATGTCATATCTAGCACAAATCTAGACTAAAACATTTCCGTATCTAAAGAAAAAAAGAACAATGACAGCAGCCACGGCCCTGTGCGAGCACAAACGCACCAGACAGGTTTGTAGATGGATGAAGAGCACGGCTTGCTTGCGTGACGTCACTCATCACTACTCTTTCAAAGATTTTGTGATGTCTGAAGAACGGAATAATTTATTATGGTTCTTTCTACGGCACAAGACAGCACAAATCGAGCACAAACAAAAGGCACAGTTTTGGAGCGATTTGAAAGGCATTTGGTGGACAGTTAAGTAATTGTGCTTAAGTTTTTTTTTTTTTTATGTTTAAGAGGGGATCGTAGTTGCAATGTTTCTTTCAACGGCACACACCGGCACAAATCGAGCACAAACAAACGACACTGGTTTGGTGCGATTTAGATGAGGTGGGGTGGAGAGTGATGTCACTGCACCGACTTATATTTGTTATTTCTAAAGGAGGGGATATAGATACCGTGTTAATATTAACGGCACAAACCAAGTACAAACGAACGACACAGTTTGTGTGCGATTTAGAAGAAATGGGGTGGAGAGTGACGTCACAGCTCCCGAATTAAATTAGCTATATCGGCGAAAGGAAAATAGATACAATGTTTGTTTTAACGGCACAAACCAGCACAAACCGAGCACAAACGAATGACACCGGTTTGGAGCGATTTGAACGACATGGGGTGGAGAGTGACGTAACACAACCAAAAAAATAATGTTCAATATCTCAAACTCCAAACCAGCACAAATGTTCGTTTTAACGGCACAAATCAGCACAAACGCAGCACAAACCAATGGCATAGTTTTGGAGATTATTTCGTTTTATGGGGTGCCAACTTCACGGAGGTTCAAAACCTGATGAAACTATAAACCATAAATAAAACAACAAACACTCACCAATGAGAAGAAGAATGAAATGTAGAGTTTGGTCCATTTCTGACACATTGAAAAAAAAATCTAATTAATCTTATATTAAAACATAATCATATAAGCATAACTTGATTAACAATCATTGAGAAAATATTAACATCTGAAAGTGTAATTGTGTTTGAAGAATGAACATGTTCTTACTTTAGAGGTCGTGTGTTTCTGTCCTGAGTCTGATGTTTCTGTCTGCAGATTTAAACTACGTGATTATTATATCTGCTCTCATCCCTCATTCAGCTCATCACATCATTTGTTTATTACTCTGAAAACCCCTATTTCATATTTTACTTCCTCTATATTTGTGTATCTCTCTAAAACTCCCTATTTCATATTTTACTTCCTCTATATTTGTGTATCTCTCTAATAACCCCTATTTAATATTTTACTTCCTCTATATATGTGTATTTTTCCAAATCTTTCCCCTTATTTGCATCTTGACACCTGTCAGTCTGTATCAGTTTATGTTATTATGGACATTAATCAGCAAATTATATACGGACATTCTTAATTTATATTTTAACTTTAATAACTAAACAGTTTCTCTAATGTTATTGCTGGACTGTATAACTCAGTGTTTCATCCCTGTTCAATTGGACATGTTTGTGTTTCTCTGTTTTTGGTCACTTTTGACCTGTTTGTGTTTGAGCTGAACAATCCACTAATGATCTGATTGATGAGTGTTGAGTTCATTAGTGAAGACTGGTGATACTGGTTACTGAGAGCCTTTAAAAACCCCTGTTTGAGGATCCAGTCAAAGAGAAATCAGAATCAGAAATCAGAATCAGAAAGAGCTTTATTGCCAAGTGTGCTTGCACACACAAGGAATTTTCTTTGGTACTGAAGCTTCCAGTGCACAATATACAGATACAAATACAACAAGAAACAGTAATACAAAATCTAAAAATAAAATTATAAAAAATATATATATATATATATATATATATATATATATATATATATATATATATATATATATATATATATATATATATATATATATATATATATATTATATGAAAATACTATAAAATATAAAATATAAGGCCACGGTTGGGTTTAGTCAGAATAAACATTTTCGGATTATGAACATATATACAGTATTTTGAATAGTATGAATAAATATAAATATAAATAACCTGAGTTTAGGAGATATTGCACTAAACAGTGGGGTATTGCACTTAAAGGCATATGCCTTGGGAGATATGTTAACTGTTCAGGAGGGAAATGGCCTGTGGGAAGAAACTGTTCCTGTGCCGAGATGTTCTTGTGGCCAGTGATCTGAGTCTCCGTCTTGACGGTAACAGTTCAAACAGGTGGTGTCCCGGGTGAGTGGAGTCTGTGATGATTTTACCTGCTCTGTTCCTCACTCTGGAAGAGTACAGGTCCTGGAGGGTTGGCAGGGGGGCACCAATGATCCTCTCTGCAGTCCGGACTGTCCGCTGTAGTCTCATGATGTCTGATTTGGTAGCTGAACCAAACCAGACAGTGATGGAAGTGCATAGGACAGACTCGATGACGGCTGAGTAGAACTGAATCAGCAGCTCCTGTGGCAGGTTGAACTTCCTCAGCTGGCGAAGGAAATACAGTCTCTGCTGGGCCTTTTTCACAATGGAGTCAATGTGATTGTCCCACTTCAGGTCCTGAGAGATGATAGTGCCCAGGAACCTGAATGACTCCACTGCTTCCACAGTGCTGTTCATGATGGTGAGTGGGGGGAGTGCTGGGCTGTTCCTCCTGAAGTCCACGGTCATCTCCACTGTTTTGAGCGTGTTCAGCTCAAGGTTGTTATAACTGCACCAGACAGCCAGCTGTTCGACCTCCAGTCTGTAAGCAGACTCGTCACTGTTTCGGATGAGACCGATGACAGTGGTGTCGTCTGCAAATTTCAGGAGCTTGACAGTGGGGTCTTTAGAAGTGCAGTCGTTAGTGTACAGGGAGAAGAGCAGTGGGAGAGAACGCACCCTTGGGGGGCGCCAGTGCTGGTGGTGAGAGACGTGTGAGAGATGAAGGAGTGAGTTTGACTATTGAGAGAGTTTGGCTGTGTCCAAAATCACACACTCTCTTGAGTAGGTACTTATTTTGTGTAAGAAATTACTTCATGACCAGTAAAAAATAGTATGTTCTATATATTATGGGTGTGTGTAGTATGAATGTAATTCAGACGTACTACATTCATCATGTTGTCATTATCATGTGACCTACCAGCGTCAGTCGCATCGCTTCACTGCCATTCATAAATCCTCTCCGGTGGTCTCATGGGATATTAAAGTGTCCATCATATACACACTGTTTTTGTCTTCTGTATAGTGAAGTATGGGGTTTCAGAGTTTTTGTATTGAGAGGGGGGTGTGAGGGATTAAAAAAGACAAGTTGAAAAGAACGAAAAGATGTTTCCTTGTAACCACCGCTGGTGTTTAGGAGGAGACATGACAGACATTCACAACAGAGACGAGATAAAGACATTAAAGTGCTCATATCCTGCTTTTTATTCCCCTGAAGCTCATTTCTAATGTTAGTAAAGATTATTAGACTCTCAATATCTCACTGAAATAATATCATCATCTTCTGCTGCTGTTTCAGAATAAACGTGTCTTTATTTCCTCTGTCTAAATACTTGATTGTGATTGGCTGGAATGAGGACATTAAAACATTGTTATGCGTTTTTAGAATTTGTGAAAATTCTTGTTTTGTTTTGTTTCATTCTCCTGCTGTTTACTGTTTGTGTTCTACTACTGTAAAACAGAGAGAGGACAGTCTCTCCACAGCTGGATCTCAGTCAGAGGTTATTTTATTCATGAGCATCTGATGAGAGACTCCAAAATATTAATATACGAGACTCTGTCTCTTATTTCTGCTGGAGGACAATCAGTTATTGACAAATACAAAGTTCTGTCATGAAACTCTAGATGGCGCTGACTGAGAGGTCTTTAACTCAATCATTTTGCAATCACATCATTCTCTATAGGGCACAGCTGATTGGTTCCTGCTGTATCAGTAGCCAATGAGCTCGTACACTTTCAGAAACCCTCCACCTTCCCCAGCTCCACCTGTGTAGATCTGCTACGGGTAATTCATGTATTTTGTGCAGAAGCAGCATGTCTTACTTGATCACAGCAGCGTAGAAGATATATTCCTTCAAGACCAAACATATCAACATTGTCATGTGTTTTATCAAGCCCGATCTCATAAAAGTGTGTATCAATACCACAAATGTTATTTCTCGCGCCATTTATACGCCAAAAACAGTTTTTGCGTGTACATGACACGCAGTTTTTGTGTGCATATGATACGCATCGGCGTGTAATACGCACGCACCCCCTCCCCCTAATCCTACCCAAGGGGTTTTCAGTGCGTAGCATATGCACGCAAAAACCATTTTTGGGGTATAAATGGCACGAGAAATAACATTTGTGGTATTGATACTCATTCTCATGTACTTACTGTGTTGGTTTTATCATATCCATTACAATGCCAAACACTCAGAGAGTTCATGACAGAACTGTGTGTATTGTTTCACATAACTCACATAAATACAAGTAGAACTATCAAATCACATGCAAAATATGCTGAGAAATAGTGAAATCAACACCTTATAAACAACATCCCACAATTCAATGAAATCAAGGGTGTTTTAGATACAGCATTATAATATACACTGATCAATAGACTTTCCTGTCAAAATCTGTTTCCCGTTTAAAATATTTGTATAAATTAATAAATCAGCAAAGAAGGAATCTGATTGTGCTCATGTGTCGTGCTAAACATATATATTTTTTATACCTCTTAAACATTAAAATGAATAACTTATATTAATATACTATGATGTCATAATTGAATCACCCTCATGTCGTTCCAAACATGCATGTCTTTATTTCTTCTGTGGAACATAAAAGAAGATATTTGAACTATAAAATAACTATTCCTTTAATACAGAGCTCTAAAATAGAAATGGTGGTGGAATAATATGAGACGGGAGGAAAAATATTTCAAAGCTTTTATATTCACTCACAAACTGGTTTTCCACGAGAAACTTTCTGAAAGTCCTTCAGAGCTCTTTAATGTTGCTCAATGTTCTTGTGTTTCTGTTTTTCAGTGTCACGTTCAGGTCAGATTTCTGTCTTCAAAATCCTCAGTTTTCTTCTGGCAGCTTCTCCGTATCTGCTAGCGACAGTCGTGCTGCTTTTCAAATGTTACAGAGCGAGAGGTAAAACTTCTGTCTGATCTCTCTCTCTCTCCTCTCTCCTCCCCTCTCTCTCTCTCTCTCTCTCTCTCTCTCTCTCTCTCTCTCTCTCTCTCTCCTCTCTCTCCTCTCTCTCTCTCTCTCTCTCTCTCTCTCTCCTCTCTCTCTCTCTCTCTCCTCTCTCTCCTCTCTCTCTCTCTCTCTCTCTCTCTCTCTCACACACACTGAAGCAATAATTTGTGTGTATTTAAGTTTCTTCTGCTGAAGACCTGGATCAACATTCCTGTCCCAAAATGTAGTCCTTACCCAATTCCTACCCCTAAACCTAACCCTACCCATAACTTTTCCCTAAAATCAGAGGGTAATGAAAGGTGAATAACACTGATGTTTAAGTACTTCATCCTGGTTCTAAATCTAAACGTGACATAAACTGTAAACTTGTCCCTCAAATCTGATTGGTTGATTGGAAAGTTGATCCAGGATCAACAAAGATGTTGATCCTGGATCATGTGGTAATTGGTGAAATCACGTTCACCACGCAGGAACAGAGGAGGAAACTTCAATCTGATATTAAAGGGACACTCCACCCATTTGCATTAAGCTTTCCATTGTTAGAAACCCAGTCATCCTATTGAATGGTCGTGCAACTCTCTCATTTTCCCCTGAGACACTTTTAATACATATTTATGTCTCCACCGGTAGAATTACCCTTTAAAGAGTTAATTCTGTCCACATGTTTAAATGTTCTGTCAGCATTTATTTGTTCTTTAACATGGTTTGAAAATATTGTAGTTCATTCGTTTTATAAGTTTTATATTTGTCATAATTTGTTGTTAATCTGTTCTTCAATAGTGAAAGCTTGACAATGAGACTGTTGCTTGTTCTAGTCCGCTTTTTTGAGTAATTATTAATCATACATAAGTTTTATTCTGTATAAATAACTGTTGAAATTAATAAGCGTTTATTAGAGGTGTTTTCTTGCTAATGTCGAAATGGAAGAACGAGACTCTGTGATTGTGAGGCTTCCTGGACCAACCCATAGAACAATTTCATTGGTCACATAAAACATTCACTGAATTGTAGGCGATCCAATCAGAAGCTTTGAAATGTTAATCACGCCCATCAACAACTGCCATCCCCCACATCAAGCTCCACTTCTTTGTTTCATTTTCCCGCAGTTTTCCGGAATGAATGAGTGGATTATTGTGAATCATTTCAGAGTTCTTTCATATTCAGAGGATCTTATAATTTTAACTTTTATTTAGAAGCAAAAATAACACATTGCATTATTTATATGGTAATCTACATAAACACATTAAATATATATATAAACCAAGCAAACAATGACCACTTAAGCCTGGTTCACATGGCAGGATAATTTAGCCCCGATTCACCCATTCCTACCCCATCTGATCAGATATTCCTGCCGTGTGTGGTGTGTTAAGACTGCTCTCGTCTGCTCGGAAGGACGTCGGGACCGCTCCGATCTCAAATCTGGGATATCCAACATGTTGGATTTGTTTGGCCCGATTTCTCTAGAAACAGTAAATCATATATTACTAGAATGTGTAGCATACAATAGAGAAAGGCTTGAATTAATTCAGTCACTAAAGGATAGGGGTGTAAGAAATTATTCACTTAAGGTAATATTAGGAGAAGGAACAAATTATACAATACACGAGAAAGTATTCAAATTTTTTTTCTCACCAAGTGTATTCTACCAAGTAGTGCTCCATACTCCAATCCAGTAGGTGGCGGACAATGCACCTTTAAGTTGGTTTGCCTACGGCAATTTAAACAACAGTAGAAGAAGAAGAAGAAGATTTCTCCTCGTGTGTGGTGTCGCCCGGGGACAAACGAGCATGCAGCCTGTGGACTGTGGCGTGTAGCCAATCAGAAAGCGAGGTGACGAGGCGCCAAGGAAGCACCGGGAAACAAAATCAAAACAGCCGGCGGCATGGCGCACCAACACTTCTTTGACCATCGCCTTTTCTTTGATATTGTTTTTTTTTCGGTTAAAAACAAACTACAAACTATCGCCACTGCATCCTCTTCGTCCGCCATGATTGTTTACTCTGAAGTCACGTTTGATCTCGAGAGATTTTGCGAGATTTTCCGTCTGACCTGGGAATGCTCGGGAGTCAAATCGGTTCGTGTGTGATGTGTTGATTTTGCCATGTGGCTGCGCACCACACACTGTACGACCAAAACTGTTAGACCCGTGATTTTTTATCGCCGTGTGTGGAGTCTCTCAGGTTTGGAAAATCCAGTGTGAACCAGCCTTTACTTCTGAGAGTCTTTATAACGATGTTTATTTAACTGCAAATCGGAATCGTAAATATACCACAGTAAAAAATAAATTTCCTTATTTGTATTTGCTTTAGAAATCAATTAAAGGGGGGGGGGGGGGTGAAATGCTGTTTCATGCATAGTGAGTTTTTTACACTGTTAAAGAGTTGGATTACCATGCTAAACATGGACAAAGTTTCAAAAATGAAGTTGTAAGTTTGATGGAGTATTTCTGTTCCAAAAATACTCCTTCCGGTTTGTCACAAATTTCGGAAAGGTTTTTTTGAATACGGGCCTACCTGACGTCAGAGGCACCGGAATTTCCTTATACGGGTCTTATGGGCACTTCTCCCGGAAGGGCGCGCGCGCAGCTGTAGCCTAGTGCGTGCGAGAGTATGCCTATGCCCATCAGAGCTGGGCTCGGCTGCGCTGCAATCAAAAAAATGGCACAACAAAAGTGTGTTTTTGGTTGCCAGGGCAAGACAACACTGCACAAAATTTCCAAAGATCCCAGAGTTAAGGGATCTGTGGATGGATTTTGTTTTTCCAGAGCAGCAACGGAGTTGTGCAAGTGTTCTTGTTTGTTCCCTTCATTTCGACGGTAATAGTTTTATAAACAAGGCACAGTTCGACACCGGATTTGCAGATCGCCTAATACTTAAAGATGGAGCAGTCCCAACGATAAAGGTTCACGGTCGTGCGTTGGAACCGCAGGCGGTGAGTAAAACTGCTTCAAATGTCTGTGTTGTTAACTATCGGCGTGTAAGCACAGCAAGTAAACAACATGATCACGTACAGTTAATGTATCGATGGAGCATGCGATGTATGGTGTGTGTGTGTGTGTGTGTGTGTGTGTGTGTGTGTGTTTGTGTGTTTGTGTGTTTAAATACAGTTGTTTAGCTGGCCACTGTAGATGTCAGTTTGTTTATTGTAAAAATAAATCATGTCCTCATAAACCACGAGTCTGTTTACAACACACGCAAAAGCTTCGCGCGCTCCCGCCCACACGGCACGCCTCCACCCGCTCGGGTTCTCTTACGAGAGTATCTCTCGTACTGCGTAATATCTTACGCTATGGGGAAACACTCTTTCCTCGAGATATTGAAGCCAAAAATTATCCTTAATTTTTTTAATCATGCAAAACGCTTTTGCAGCAGCAAGCAGACAAGGGCGAAACAGCTCGCGCGCCCATTGGCTGCCTCGCTGGAAAAGCTGCAGCCTATCGAGTGAAGGCACTGCGTGACGTAATGACGAATGAAGACGCTTCGCGCTCATTTCGTCATGTCCCGCCAGTATAGGCGTGGTCTCGCCCTGTAAATACCCCTCGATAGCTGTATTTCTCTGATTTTTCATTCTTCACGCGAAGCTCACGCATCGCGGGATCCAGAGTGAGAAGCCGCGCCGTTGACTTGTAGCCTTCTCAGCGGGACGTGCCATCTTCTGAAGTCGCTGGCCCAGCCGCCTTCAACTGCCGTACCTGCTGCGCTTTCCGGCGTACTATATCCTTTTACTCTGCTAAGTGTGTGTGTGTTTGCTTACGTGACGCAACACCCATTTCTACTGTTCTAAAGAGCTGCGTCTTTTTAAAGATGCCTTCCTGTGGTTCTTGCCGAGCCCCACTCAGCGACGAGGACCGCCACGTCATCTGCGTGTCCTGCCTGGGTGAGGATCACGCGGCCACCGCGCTCGCTGACGGCGGATGCCATCATATTGAACGCTTGCCCATGGTGACTCTGCGGACTCGCCTAGCCTCGTTCTCCGAGCCCGCATCCCAGCCCGCCGTGATGCCGCGCCGCAAGAAGCGCCGCGCCCTGCGCGCGCCCGAGCTATTTCCAGCCCGCCAAAGCTCGCCGGTTCGCCCGCCAGCTTCGCCGGCTTCGCTCGAGTCGCTGCCAGACGGACAGCGGCCGCCGTCTGCCGCCGCGTCCGCACTTGAGCTCGACAAACTTACCGGAGACGGCATTGAAACTGAGCCGATGCGTCCGCTCTCTCAAGCCGTGGATTACATCGGCCTGAATGGTGAGATACATTTGTGGCTAACGCTATCCGAGATGACGGAAGCTGAGCGCTCCGTGTTCCTCGACGTTCTCGCTCTGCTGGACGCCGCCCCCCTCAGCGCGGGCCCCGGCCGAGGATTGAGATAAAGCCCGAGGTCTCAAGGCCTTCCTAGTCTCTCTAGGAAAGCGACGGTGTTCAGTTCCCGCTGCGGCCGGATTTTCACCAAAACTTCTCGCTCGTTCAGTTCCAAGCAATGTGACTGTTCCAGTGTATTTCGCAGTGAGCAAGCTGGTTCCACAGCCCGCTTGCCTGCGCACAAAGGCCGTCGTTTCGGCTAACTAGCAGCGCCGCCAGGCCCGAGATCAAACACCGCGCTCTCGCTCTGCTGGACGCCGCCCCCCTCAGCGCGGGCCCCGGCCGAGGATTGAGGTAAAGCCCGAGGTCTCAAGGCCTTCCTAGTCTCTCTAGGAAAGTGACGGTGTTCAGATCCCGCTGCGGCCGGATTTCCACCAAAACTTCTCGCTCGTTCAGTTCCATGCGTTGTGACTGTCCCAGTGTATTTCGCAGTGAAGCAGCCGGTGTCTCAGCCCGCTTGCCTGCGCACAAAAGCCGTTTCTATGGCTACCCAGATAAATCCAATAAAGAGTGCATTTTCTGGTGTTCCGGCCACGGCCGATGGTGTTACGAGTGTTGTAAGAATGCCCACGTCCCAGTGCCCATTCCCACACCCAGACACAGCCCGCCACGGTGCAGGGCTAGCACAAATAAAACCAACTCATGTTGGTTGTGCAGAAAATGTAGTGAACGCGCCCATACAATGCCCGCTTACACTACACCAGGGGTCTCCAACACGTCGCTCGCGAGCTACCGGTAGCTCGTGGCCTGATTGTTGGTAGCTCGCCAAGGGGCCGTTGACATATCGCATCTTTTGTGTGCTCAAGTTCACACACGCACACTAGCACACACACGCAAGGTTTCTCATTTGCCGTGCGCGCGGCGCGCAACACGGTTTGAACATACATATTCACGTAGCTTTCGAAAACCGGGACATTCAGTGTCCCGGGAGAGTGCATAAATTTCCCGGGACAGGTTATTAAAAAGAAGGACAACAGGTGGCAACCCTAACTATTAATGATAAAAGATAAGCTAATGTGCATTAATGTAAATGTCAGTAATTTATCTTTGACTCATTCTTTTATAAAAATGATTTAAAGGTTGAAATATGTGAGGTTTATCTTTTTATAAAACCTTTTTTGTCAACTTTATTTGAACTTGTACATGTTAGTATTGCATGTTGCAAGACACTGCTTTAAAATCTGGCCATCATTTTTAATGTTATTATTTTAATGTTTATGTAAACAAAGTGCATATTGATGCTAATTTTATTTGCTGGTTTTCGACATAAAACTTGGTGAATTGATTTTATTGTGTAGTATTATTACTTTTTGAACAGGATTCTGAGATAACCGTGATCATTATGATATATAATCATGAAATGAAATTTTCATGCCATTTCAGTTCTAGTTATGATGCACTATAAAATCACAATCTCTGCACAACCCTTTCACAGAGAAGCTGAGCGCGGCCAGGCTGCCGGCTTTGATCAGCGCGCGCCTCGCACGCTGTATACACAGAGGTGATTTAGTCGCGCGAGCTGACAGTATTCTCAGTGTAGTAAATGTGCCGCATTAGTAAATGTGCCCACATTCCCTCACACGCGCCGAATCCCACAGGATTCGCCCCGCTCGCTCTCTGCGCGTCCCGCCATAGAGAAGCTGAGCGCGGCCAGGCTGCCCGCTGTGATCAGCGCGCCCCCCGCCTCGAACGCTGTAAACACGGTGCTGTGTTCCCAGTACACAGGGGCTCTCGAGCCGCCGTCCTGCCGCGGCCAGAGCCCAGATTTCATTCTACCCCTAGCTATTCACGCAGATGCGTGGTCAAGGCTTCCCGGGGTATCAGAATGGGTGTTGAACACTATAACGAGAGGCTGTTCGCTACAGTTGCTCGACGCCCCGCCGTTATACGGCGCGAGTCGAAACTACGGTGTATAGCGAAGTGTTTCATCTACTTCGAGCCGAGATAGCGAAACTACTGAGAAAAGGGGCTATAGAACCTCTATCTCAGGGCGAAGGGGGCTTATACAGCAGATATTTTCTGGTACTGAAAAAAGATGGTGGGCTCAGACCCATTCTAGATCTGCGACTGCTGAACAGAACGCTCGGGAAGCGCCAGTTCAGAATGCTTACGACCAGGAAAATCCTCGCGCAAGTGCGCCAAGGAGACTGGTTCATGTCAACAGATCTGAAGGACGCCTATTTTCAAATACAAATAGCGTCCCATCACAGGCGATTCTTGAGATTCGCCTTCGAGGGCCAGGCATATCAATACACAGTCCTGCCGTTCGGCCTGTCCATAGCACCCCGTACGTTCACGTAGTGCATGGACGCGGCCCTCGCCCCCCTGAGACTTCGGGGCATGCGAGTTTTGAACTACTTGGACGATTGGCTGATTCTAGCTCGTTCACGAACGGAGCTCATAGAACACAGGGCCGCATTACTCGAGCACCTCGAGGAGCTGGGCCTTACAGTCAATTGGGCAAAAAGCTCACTGCTCCCCAGTCGGAGAATTTCCTTCTGGGAACAGTGTTGGACTCGCTATCCATGACAGCACGCCTGTCACCGTAGCGCGGATTGAATATTCAGCACGTCGCGAGATCCTTCCGCCACGGCTCTATAGTCCCGCTTAGAAGGTTTCAGAAAATGTTGGGTCTGATGGCCTCAGCAGCCTCCGTACTCCAGTTGGGCCTGCTCCGCATGTGCCCACTGCAGCTATGGCTAAAAGCACGAGTTCCCCCAGGGCGTGGACCGCGGGTCTATTTCGCCTCAGGGTCGACCTTCAGTGCGTTTCAGCTCTGAAACCGTGGAAAAGTGACCGACTGGTATCAGTCAGGTGTGAGTCTGGGGATCGCCTCGGGTGTGAAGGTGGTGTCTACGGACGCCTCCACATCGGGGCGGGGAGCGCTGCTCGAGGGCAGACCACTAGCTGGCCTATGGTCAGTACGGGAGAAGCTCCTTCACATAAACTGCTTGGAATTAATGGCAGTCGACAAAGCGCTAAGGCGCTTCTGTCCCCAGATAATAGGCCACCACGTATTGGTCCGGTCGGACAACATGTCAGTGGTGGCGTACATAAATCGCCAGGGCGGCATCGGGTCCACACGCCTTTGCAGGCTGGCGGAACCCCTCTTGGTCTGGGCCCAGCGCAACCTCCTTTCTCTGAAAGCGGTGCACGTGCCTGGGCACCTGAATACGGGTCCAGACAAGCTGTCCAGAGACAACGTCCCGACAGGAGAATGGTCGCTGCATCCGCAGACGGTCCAGCTGCTGTGGGAAACGTTTGGCAGAGCGCAGGTGGACCTGTTCGCGTCCCGCGAGAACGCTCACTGCCCAGTATTCTTCTCGAAAAGCAGGGACGCGCTGGCCCATGCTTGACCCAGCGGTCCCCTGTATGCTTTTCCCCCTGTCTCGCTCCTGCCTCAGGTGTTGGAACGGATCAGGGAAAATGGATGCCCAGTGCTGCTTGTAGCTCCGCTCTGGACGAACCAGGCTTGGTTTCCGGTCCTGATGCGGATGGCCAGCACTGCCCCGTGGCCTGTACCGTTGAGGAGAGATCTCCTCTCTCAGGCGGAGGGCTCGATTTGGCATCCTCGCCCGGAACTGTGGTCCCTGCACGCATGGGCCATCAACGGGTACCCGCTAGCCTCCCGGAAGGAGTGCTAAACACGATCGCGCAGGCTAGAGCTCCGTCTACCAGACGGCTCTATGCCTCGAAATGGTCGGTGTTCTCTACTTGGTGTCGAGCCCGTGGCTTTTCACCTGTGGACTGCGGGGTTAAGGAAGTGCTTGCCTTCCTTCAGGAGCTGATGGATAAGGGAAGGACCCCATCCACGCTCAAAGTTTACGTGGCGGCCATAGCACCGTTTGCTAAACCGGTGTCTGGCCAGTCACTGGGGAAAAAACGACTTAGTCGTGCGTTTCCTACGAGGAGCTCGGAGGTTAAACCCTCCCAGGCCCCCTTCAGTCCCGGCTTGGGACCTTTCCACGGTCTTGGAGGCCATGAAAGGCGCCCCGTTTGAGCCGATCCAGCTGTCGGACATGAAGCACCTGTCCCTTAAGACGGTGTTTCTATTGGCTCTCGCTTCAGTGAAGCGTGTAGGGGACTTACAGGCGCTTTCTGTAAGCGCGTCTTGTCTGGAGTTTGGGCCTAACGACTCAAAGGTCGTACTCAAACCGAGGCACGGCTACGTGCCGAAATCCCTCAATACACCGTTTAGGGCCCAGGTAATTTCCCTGTCAGCCCTTCCGGTTCTCGATGAGGAGAGGGACGCGAGTCTCCTTTGCCCTGTCAGGGCGTTAAGGGCTTATGTGTCCCGCTCGCCTGAGTTCAGGCAGACCGAGCAGCTTTTCGTTTTGTTTGGCGGCCGTTCTAAGGGACTCGCCGCCTCAAAACAGCCTATCCAGATGGATAGTGGATGCCATAGCGCTGGCTTACACTTCCAAGGGCCTGCGGTGCCCATTGGGTGTCAAAGCGCACTCCACAAGAGGCGTGGCCTCGTCGTGGGCATGGTATAGCGGGGTCTCCCTGCAGGATATCTGTACGGCTGCGGGCTGGGCCTCGCCGTCGACATTTATCAAGTACTATAACCTGGAGGTGCCCGCCTTACAAGCTAAGCTTTTGGCGGTCTGTACTTCGGGCTTATCGGCCGCCAATGCGGCTATGTTGCCCTTACGGGTCGGTACCCCTACGGGACTTTTATGAAGGAGTGATGCTTCTAGCCTCTCCTCCTCTACTCTATGTGAGTTATGGTGATTATGCACTAGATGTGCCCCGGGCTTGGCCCCGGGACTCTGGTGTTGGATCCCTGTCCGCACGGCGTTTTGTATGGGGTCCCCATAGCGTAAGATATTACGCAGTACGAGAGATACTCTCGTAAGAGAACGTACTCGGTTACTAACGTAACCTCGGTTCTCTCTAGAGAGGGAACGAGTACTGCGTATCTTGCCGTGCTTGAACTATGCTCTGGTTCGCTTCGGTGTACAAAATCAGAGAAATACAGCTATCAAGGGGTATTTACAGGGCGAGACCACGCCTATACTGGCGGGACATGACGAAATGAGCGCGAAGCGTCTTCATTCGTCATTACGTCACGCAGTGCCTTCACTCGATAGGCTGCAGCTTTTCCAGCGAGGCAGCCAATGGGCGCGCGAGCTGTTTCGCCCTTGTCTGCTTGCTGCTGCAAAAGCGTTTTGCATGATTAAAAAAATTAAGGATAATTTTTGGCTTCAATATCTCGAGGAAAGAGTGTTTCCCCATAGCGTAAGATATTACGCAGTACTCGTTCCCTCTCTAGAGAGAACCGAGGTTACGTTAGTAACCGAGTACGTTTTTCCGGAAAGACTCGGTACAGCCTATCTTTCTTTTATAAATATAATAAAACTAAAGACTTTTTGGAGATATGAAGTATGCAATAATACTCTATAGGTACTCAAGATTAACATGAGATTGACTGACACTGAGTGTTTCACCCCCCCTTTAACCCTCTATGCATGACATGGTGTTGCCTCCAGGCCACATGGTCTATATATATTTTAATTTATAAAATGAGACACCCATTAATGTGTTTGGAGGAAATAACAAAAAATGGTGTTGCCTCAAGGCAACATTGCACCCCAATAGAATTGCATAATGCCAAACTAGGCATACTAGGTTTAAACAATAATGCCAAATAAAGTTTTTTTAATTTGAATAAAGAGAAACAGAGAAAGACTGTGTGTGAGAGAGATTGAGATGTCCTCACAAATAGATCAAATAAAAGTGTATTTTAATGTGTAAGAAAGATTGTGTTCTTTGCATCTCAGAGGGAGAGAGAGAGAGAGAGAGAGAGAGAGAGAGAGAGAGAGAGAGAGAGAGAGACTTTTTTTGACGTTTACCATCCCTTTATTCTACATATTTAAAAAATGTAGATATCCATCACATTCACTTTAAAAAACGTTTCTTTAAATAAATAAACAACGTTCTTATCACATTCAATTATAAAACACCCAATAAATACATTTCATTACCAATTAAAAACCAACCCCCCATACTCATTCACTGTAACCAGTGCTTCCTTAACACCCCATCTCCATTTAAAGAATGGGACATTATTAACATGCTTATAATATGTATATTCTATAACCACTCGTGCTTCCACTAAGGATTTGAAAACAGCCATCATACAAATATCTCTTCCCGCATTTTTTTCCTGATGAGATTTCAAAATTGCTAATTTAGCTTGACCTATGACAAAATTAGCAATTACACACTGTTCTTGTAAAGATTTCCTATAACAACAGCCCAAAATAAATAAGCTATTAGTATACAGAAACCCCAATTTTGTTATTATTTTTCTCAACATTACAAAAATAGGATCAAGTCTAGGGCAGTCACAAAACATATGAAAAATATTATCCAAAGCATCACAAAATGGGCAATTTGATGTAACATTTTCATTCATCCTTGCAACAAACTGATTTGTAGCTAGGATACAATGTATTACTCTCCAATTAGAATCACCACATCTCTTAGAGATTGGAGGTTTATACAAAAGTCTCCAAGATGGGAAAATATCTTCAGATATAGAGAGATGAGATCTCCATTTAGTATCAACTTTTCCTTTCAATTGACCCAAATGTAAAGTTTTAACACATATATGATACAATGTTTTTTTTTCCCTATACAATCAAAAAACAATTTTCCATAACCATTTAATGAGGAAATATAACCAGAGTCATCAATGCCACATTCTTTAGGAAACACTTTTAACTGAGGAAAGTTCAGCCATTCAACCCCATCCTTCAAAACATGATTAACAAAGTGATCAAATGATAGAGGAATGGAGGATTTAAAACCCCTAATAAATCCTTCTATAACTCTAAGAGAATTCCAGCCAACTTGATCAGCAAGTGACTGTGATGTTCTCCATTGGCCTCTACCTAAATCAATCAAATCAATCACTTTAGTGATACCAGTATTCAAAAATCTATTGATTAAAAACTGAGATGCATTTGATGGAAGCTCAAAAAGAGGATTAAAAAAAATAGGCTCTTCCACACCATAATGCTCCTCAACAGTTCTTGATATTTCAAAAAGCTCCCATGATTTGAGCACTGAGATATAAAAACTAAAAGACAAATCAGAAAACCTTTTAACAAAAGTTTTCTTCATCAGGAATAATTGTTTATCAACACCTATTCCACCAATATCCTTTAGTATCGATCTCCCAAAAAACACCCAGGGCACATAGTCTGAACTATACAACAGTTTCTGCAATGTTTGCATCCTCATTGCCAAGATCTTTGACTCCAGATGTATAAGCCCTTGACCTCCCTCTGCCACTGGAAGGTAAAGGACTCCTGGAGGAAGCCAATGACATCCATCCCAGAAAAAATTAACCAATGTTCTTTGAATACTTTTAAGCAATTCTTTAGGAGGGTCTAGAACAGCAAACTTATGCCACAACTTATGAAGCAATTAAGTTATTAATAACCAAGCATCTTCCTCTAAAAGAAAGCTGCGAAAGTAGCCATCTCCATCTCTGAAGTCTACCATTAACACGATCAACTAATCCCTCCCAGTTCTTCTTTTCATATTGATCATTCCCAAAGTAAACTCCAAGCATTTTAAATCCATCCCTGCCCCATTTACACTGTTTTGGCAATTTTGGAGGTACAAAAATTTGCCAATCACCCAGCAAAAAAGATGTACATTTTTCCCAATTAATGCACGCAGATTAGCATAATTGGAAGATGGCGGCGGTGCGCAACGGCAGTCTGGCAGGTCATGCTGGAGCACACACAAACAATATTACCAAGCTTGCCTTCAAACGAAAAAATGGATCTTGTTCTAAATATAATACAAAAGTAATAACCGAATAAAAACTATGTTTAACCTATGTGTTTTTTTTCATAACTATGTGTAAGTATTTGCATTCATTTCCAACAACAACAACAGCAACCTGGCTGTGAACGCGACGTGCGTTGTGGCTACTATCTCAACCCATGGAGCCAATATGTAGCTTATGCCAAAATTCTAAACAACGGTTATGCTACCCAACCACCAACCTGGACAGATACCCGAGGAGCTGAGAACTTGAAACAACCGCACAGAAAGACCATCTACTTGATGGCGATCCTCCTGCTGGCGGGCGATATCCAATTAAACCCAGGGCCTTTCTCGACCTCCGCTGGCGATCTGCTGCATTCATCGGTTGCTTTGGGTTCCCCTCCTGCTCTGGCGGTGCATCTGTCGGCGGGTGGAGGTGCACACGAGAGGCGCCTGTTGCGACAGTCGCAGGGGGACAGTGGCAGCGAATGGAGTGGCCTGGTCGCTTCGTCCTGGCTGGGGAGTTGCGTTCCTGACGACGCACTTTCCTCTGGTGCCAACGTGAGGTGTGCTGTCCCTGCTTTGGATGTTACAGCCTTAGCTGTCGGGGACTTGCCTCGGATGCTGTGCGGAGAGCGATCCTGTCCGCGAACGCCGGGTGGCGGTGAGTTTCAGACCCTGACTGCGGTGACTGCTCTTTCCTCACAAGATAATGGGTCCAAACAAACGTTGAATCTTGTCAGACAGACTTGTCTAAACCGGCAACACAGGGGATTAAACCCGGCGATTAAGAAAAATCGAAAAAAGACCTTTTTTAAAACTCTCAATAATGCAAAACTGATTTGGGATCCGCAATCCAAACCCAAAGGATTACTCGGCGGACATTTAAATATACGAAGCGTTGTCTCTAAAAGTAATCAGCTAGAACACCTATTGTCTCATTCTAACTTGGACTTTCTTGGTCTCTCTGAAACATGGCTTAACAAACACTCTCCCGAGGCTGCATTTGATATTTCTGGGTATAATGTGTTTAGGAGGGATAGAAACAAGGGCAGGGGGGGGGGATTGCTAGTGTATGTTAAAAACACAATTACATGTAACCTTATTGAATGGTCACAGGAAATTGACATGGAGTATATTGGGTTGAATATGTCATTATCTCCTCAAATGTCTTTTATTGTCATTTGCCTATATCGACCACCATCAACCAATAACATTTTTTATGAGCATCTCCATAATATTCTTAAGCAATGTGATGGTAAAAAGGAGTTAATACTTATGGGCGATTTTAATATAAATTGGGGGGATAAAACTGCGAGGAAAAAACTTAAAGAGATAACAAACAAATTTAATCTCTCCCAAATGATACAAGGTTCAACAAGAATAACCAACTCCACCCAGACACAAATTGATCTGATATTTACAAACAGACCCGAGAGAGTGACTGCATCGCATAATATGCTGACTGGTCTGTCCGATCATAATATCACACTGCTGGTAAGGAAATTAACCAGAAAACAATCTATAAATTCTACAAAAAGAAAACTATTCTATGAGAAAATTCCCAAAAATGAAACAGTCAACTTGGAAAAAGTTATAAACCAAATTGACTGGTCTAACCTTCTAACCAGCAGCGATACTGAGACTAGCTGTAGCACTTTTCTTTCTATTGTTACCGAGATAAGAGCGGCCTTTACAAGAAAGGTGAAACATAAACATGGACAAAAGACCATCTTACCATGGTTAAATGACACCCTCTGGCAACAAATGAAAGAGAGAGATTTTGCTTTAAAGAGGGCACTAAAATCAGGGCATAGTTGTGACCGGCTCACCTTTACAACTCTCCGAAATAAGGTATTAAGGAATTTAAGAAAGTCTAGAGCAGAGTTTTTTATCAGAATCATAAACGAAGCACATGGAAATGGGAAATTAATTTGGAGAGATCTTAATAAATTAACTGGTAGGAATAAAGAACAAAGGATAACTTTACCTGAACTCAAAGTGAATGGAATTCTGACCCAAGACAACAATATGATAGCAAACACATTTAACGATTTCTTTATAAATTCAGTCAGGGAGCTGGCTCAAGGTACCCCAACTGAAACTATACCATCTATACCTATTAATAACGCTAAACCTATTTTTAAAATAAAGGAAATATCAGAAGCAGAGGTTATTAAAATTATAAACTCACTAAGGAATTCAAAAGCAAAGGATTCATATGGTTTGGATACCGCATTTTTAAAATCACATAAGGATGCACTTGCTTGCCCCATTGCACATCTGATCAACCTGTCAGTTAGGCAAAGTATTTTTCCAAGTTTTTGGAAAAAAGCAGTAATATCACCGATCTAACAAGTCTGGTGATAAAACAATGGTGTCAAATTATAGACCCATTAGTATTTTATCAGTATTAGCCAAGGTGACAGAAAAATGGGTAGCAGAACAGCTGAAAACCCATTTAAACCTGGGCCACACCCCTTTACACCCAATGCAATTTGGATTTCGCACAAACCACTCTACAGAGACAGCAAACTGTTTTCTTCTTGAAAACATTAAGTCAAAATTAGATGAGGGCGGTATTGTAGGTGCAGTGTTTCTGGACCTTAAGAAAGCGTTTGACACTGTGAATCACCAGACACTATTGTCAAAATTGTCTTTTTATAATTTTTCAAATGAGGCCATGAAATGGATGGAATCCTACTTAACTAATAGGAAACAGAGCGTACATATTGGTAATTCTTATTCTTCATATCTTGAATGTAATATTGGAGTACCTCAGGGGTCAGTATTGGGCCCTATCCTGTTTAGTCTGTACATTAATGATTTACCTTCAGTCTGTCGATCTGTTAATATACAAATGTATGCAGATGATACAGTTCTGTATGTGCATGCCAAGAACAAACAACAGGCTGCAACTAAATTATCCGAAGCTCTGGTATATGTTTCTGACTGGCTAAAAGTGTCAGATCTGCATCTTAACATCAACAAAACAGTCTGTATGTTCTTTTCCAAGAAATCTACAAGTGCACAGCAGGCTGATGTTTTTATTGAAGGAGAAAAATTATGGTTGTGTCTGAATTTAAATACCTTGGCGTTATTTTAGATTCTAACTTAACTTTTAAAAAGCATGTTAAAAAGGTAGCTAAAACCATCAGATATAATCTGGCTAATTTTAGACACATAAGGCCATACCTAACCATAGAGGCGGCCAAACTTTTTATGCATGCCATGATTTTTTCTCACATATCATACTGTTTCACAAGCTGGTCCCAAGCAAGCATGACAACTCTTAAAACAATAGAAATCCTTTATAAACAAACTTTAAAAATATTAGATCAAAAACCAATCAATTATCACCACTGCCATATCACTACTAAATACAACTTATTCAATTTTGACAGTTTCTTAAAATATCTAGATGCCTGCCTCATCTTTAAAATATTACATGGGCTTGCACCTCCACCATTGGGTGGGTTTGTACAGCAGAAGAACAGCAGTGGCAGGGCTACTAGGGCAGCCACCAGAGGAGACTGTGTTGTACCGTTTAGGCGTAGTAAGTTTGGCCAAACAGTGTTTTCAGTACGGGCCGCAAATTGTTGGAACAGCCTCCCTACTGAACTCAGAGAAAGCACCAGCTATCTATCATTTAAATTCACATTAAAAAGATGGATTAAAAATAATCAAAACTGCAATCACCAATAGTTGGTATACTTAATCTTAGGTAATGCCCTTCTTTGTATTGTAAATACATGTATTGTAAATTGTACTTCATAATTGTTTCTATTTTTCATGTATTTTTTTTAATTTTTATTAATGTAGTATGATGATGTGTTGACCTGCCAAGGGACTTCAGATGAAAATTAGCTTTACTGCTAACTCTGGCGCATTTACATTTTAAGTGTAAACAAAAAATGTCAATTAATGTGCATTGTCCCTTTTAAATAAATAAAAAAAAAAAAAAAAAAAAAAAAAAAAAAAAAAGATGATGCTTTTTGAAAATTATTTAAACAAGATGTTAACCTGTTAATATCCTCAGAATTTTTTATAATTATCGTTACATCATCCGCATAAGCAGTAAGTTTAATGGGTGCAATTTCAGGGAAACCAGGGAGAGAAACTCTCACATAACTGTTTCCTCAGCATAATTAAAAGTGGTTCTATAGACATCGCGTACAAAAGGCCTGATAGGGGACAACCTTGCCTTATGCCTCTATTTACTGAAAAAGATCTAGTCAGAGATCCATTAATCTTAAGCATACTATAAATATCGCTATACAGCAGCTTAATACAAGATTCAAAGTATGGACCAAATCCAAAAGCTTCCAGAGTCTTAAACATGTAGTGGTGGTCTACTCGGTCGAAAGCCTTCTCCTGGTCCAAAGAAAGCAAACCAATGTCCAACTTGTGTCTTTTTGCAATAGTAATAATGTCTCTCACCAAGAATAAATTGTCAAAAATTGACCGTTTAGGGATGCAAAAAGTTTGATCCACGTGGATTATGGTTGCCATATGTTGTTTAAGTCTGTTAGTCAATGTTTTCGACAAGATTTTAAAATCAACACATAACAGTGACACTGGTCTCCAGTTTTTTTGGCATCCAAGGTCTCCTTTTTTGGGGATCACTGTTAACATTGCTCTCCTGCAGCTTAAAGGCAGAGTCCCTCCATTAATGCATCCCAAAAGGACATCATACAAATCTTGGCCCATTCATTTCCAAAAGGATCTGTAAAATTCCACTGAGAGTCCATCCAACCCAGGTGACTTCCCGAGGCTCAACTCCTGAACAGCCTGTGAAACCTCAGAGAAGGTTAAAGGATTGTCAAGCTTTATCCTTTCTTCTTCTGAAATGTTTGGCAAATCCTGTAAAAATTGGTCTGTTGTTGAATCATCACACTCGTCAGAACAATACAAGTTCTCATAAAAAGAAATTGCACGAGACTGAATCTCTTGTTGATCAGTTGTCACTCGGCCATTTGGAAGTTTCAATTGATGAAATTGTTTTTGCTCCCTTGGATTTTTTTCAAGTCCAAAAAAAAAGTGGTGGGAATGTCCATTTCATTAAGTTGGGAAAATCTAGTTCTTAAGAAAGCACATTTTCCTTTTTCCTCCAACAGATCTTTCAACAGAAGCTTGCTCTCTGTGATGTGGTCAACAGAAGTTAGGTCATCACAAACATTTCTGACACTTTGTTCAAGGATGCTTTGTTCGAGAATCTTCATTTCTTCTTTTAAGCTTCCGATACTTTGTGCAGTATATTGTTGGCAAAAGATCTTTATATGGACTTTGCCAATATCCCACCACTGACTTAATGACTGAAAACTATTTCTCTCTTCTCTCCAAGATTCCCAGAAAAGATTGAAAAATTTAAGAAAATTGTGATCTTGTAAAAGTCTATTATTGAAATGCCACTGTGATTTATAGATTTTAGAAGATACAACAGAAACAGATACTGAACAATAATGGTGATCAGAGAGAAAGGAAGGAGAAATAGAACTATTACAAATTTTATCTCTGTGTCTTTTTCTCACATAGAAACGATCCAATCTGGCTCCAGACAATCGATTTGAATTTCTCTTTAACCAAGTATATTGTCTAACCCCAGGAAAAGCCTCCCTCCATAGATCCACAAAATCATGATAATCAATCAGGTTTTTAAAAATTCCAGCAGATAATGGATGGGGTTCATCATAATTTCTATCTAAAGATGGATTTATTGTACAATTAAAATCCCCCCCATTACAACAACATTATCTTGAGGACACTGTAACAAAGCATCAGAAAGTTTTCCAAAGAAAAGAACACGCTCCTGACCAACACTTGGTGCATAAACATTAAATAAAGTATAATCAATTTCACCAAGAGTAATATCTGCTCGCAAAATTCTGCCAGGCATAATTTCTAGCATTACTGGTTGGTTACCAATACAAGATGAAAAAAGCATGGCAACACCTGCACTTAAATTTGTTCCATGACTCAGTAAAGTATTGCCCTTCCAATCTCTAACCCAGTGTGCCTGGTTTTGTGAGTCTGTATGGGTTTCTTGGAGCAAGATTTTATCTGCTTTTTTTAAGATCAAATAATCAAATAAAGCAGCTCTCTTTGCTGTGCCCCGGCAACCATTAATATTAAAGGTCCCGATGTTTAAGGATGTCATGTAGTAACTAAAAATGGGGCAAAACAAACCCAGAAAAATAAATACAGGGGGAATCATGACAATATTATTATTTCTTATGACAGATCTTCAATCTTTGCTTAACAGTACTCATGTGTTTCTTAAGTCTGTAACGTTTGGGCTGGTCAATTTCCTCAAGTGTAGCTTTTCTCATAGCCATAGAAACAGATTCAACAAAAAGTTGTAGATCAGGAAAAAAAGTCTCTAGTTTAGGTCTTCGCTGATTAAATGTGGCATCAAGGAAATTATTAATCTGCTGAATAGAATAATGAGACTTCAGTTTAAAACCGGAGGCTTTCCCTTCAGAATTTCCTTGAGAATTCATTTCAGTCACACCCGTTTCATCCGATGTGGCACTGTCAGCACTATCATAATCAATCAACTGAGATTCACCTTGTTCTAGCTCTAGTGGTGAGTCTAGGATATTCTGTGACAATTTTTCAACCAACATTTGGGTCTCCCCCGCAAACTTATTCTGTCAATCAGAGACATCCACTTCATTTTTTTTCGCAGTAACCATTACAGAGTCATTTCCAACTCCATCATTCAAAGGTGTATCTGTATCGACAGAATGTTCATTTGCACTCACATTGCTTAGTGATTCAAGTACAATTTGATGTTCTCCATCACCAGACAGAGTCATCGTTTCAACTTGCTCTTCATTTTTTCCATTGATGTTCTCACCCACACTATGGTTCCCTATCCTAGGGAACTCGAGCTGTGTCATCGCTGTGGGAACGCCCCTACGTTGTGCGTCATGAAGCACGTATCGAATCAGCCCAATGGAGAGATGGAACGTCATAGGCGGGTGACGTCATCGACCAGGAAACTATAAAGCACCCCAAACAACACAAGCACATCAGCTTCTGTGCCTTCAGTCGCGCTATATGTGAATCTGTCCCTGTGTGAAATATTGTCTGTCCTTACATACTCTGCACCACACAAACAATTTATATATGTATATATATATATATATATATATATATATATATATATATAAGAGAGATATTGGCGAACGAACAGCAGTTTTGAAAGTGTGTCCCTCCCTGCTCGCGTTATTTAACGAGTGGGGATACACATGATCTTTGTGTTGTTTGTTTGGGAGTGCAGCATGCCCAATCTTCTCTCGAGGGAGCTGATTGTGAGCATTGCGAGCGTTTGCCCATGAGAACGCTCCGCTCCCGCCGGGCACTCTTTGAGGAGAGTGGTTCGGTGCGCGCTCCCCGCGGTTCGGGTCCCGCTTTAGCCGAGGCTGGGCGGAGGCTCTTATCGTGGGGTTCGCAGATGGATCTCGCAGCGGGGTTAGAGACGGGCTCCGCCTTATCTCTGCCTTTACCTGTTAGATCCAGTGTCTCAGCCCCGGGTCGGAAGCACGCTCTGCGGTTTCTTTCGCCCGGGCTGATCACAGTACTGCAACTTTCTAGTTATAAAAAACTGACGAGATAAAAATAGCAGTATTGATGAGGGAGATGTGAGATTCGCCACCTTATACTCCCGAAAGCAAAGAGCTCATGGAGGTTCTCACTCGAGCTGTATCAAAATCATTAAACATTGAGTGGCCAGTGGTTAGGAGTCTGTTATTAATCTAAGTTAGATGAAACATTTCTCCCTTCCCATGTGCAATCTCCACGCCGGTGCTTGCCCTTTTTTTCTATGATCTGCATACTGAGGTGTCGAGATTATGGAAGAAGCCGGCTTCTAATAGACTAAGAATATTTATCATATTCTGATTTAGACTTTTTGAAAATAAAAGACGGTGCTTTGCCGCGGGTAGTAGAGACGCTTGCGAGCTATCTCTCTTCCGAGGCTGCATTGTCATTTAAAGCACCGGCATACTTTTCAAGCCATAATGAAATATTTCGGCTTTTTAAAGTGTTTTCGGCGGCAGGTCAGGCTGCGTCGTGTCTGCACAGTCTATATTGCAGGCATACCGGGCTGATTTGCTAAAGAACGTGAACGTGAGTGAGGAGGCATTACTGACGTGGTTCGAGAACTGCGTCAGGTTGCCGATTTATGGTAAAATTAATTTTTCCAACATGAAAGAGAAATAAAAAGTTTTCTTCTAATCTTGATGTTCCTCTCTCTCGGGGTTATTCAGTGACTTAGTTAATACTGTCATTAATAATTTCAGGAAGAAAATAGCAGGCAGCAGCTTTTAAAAGGTTTCTTCCACTAAAACTTCACGTCCCCGGGGCTGCTGGGCGGGTGCAGCCCCGGCCGTCTACGAGCTCATTGCATAGGCGCAGCAAAGCAGAGTATTGTGTCTCGCGCTCCCCCTGCTGGTCAGTGGGACCAGACGCAATACTCACAGCCAAAAGCTTTAAAAAATAAATAAATAAAGAACAATAGAACTGATTTGAGGACAGTTATATTGGCTATGTTGAGGGCGGTCCCCACCGAGGGAGAAAGGTGTTCACCTCTTTCTACGGTGCCCATTCTTCCTCTGTGCCCTCAGGGGCCCGTTCTGCCAACCCCGCCTTCATTCCGGGGCGCAGACGGTCCCAGCGAGCGCTTTCCCGAGGGACGCTCGCTCCCTCTGACTCTGAGGGTGGTCCCCACATAGGGAGAAAGGTGTTCACCTCTTTCTACGGTGCCCATTCTTCCTCTGTGCCCTCAGGGGCCCGTTCTGCCAACCCCGCCTTCATGCCGGGGCGGAGACGGTCACAGCGAGCGCTTTCCCGAGGGACGCTCGCTCCCTCTGAGGAGGGTCTCAGAGCAGTCAAACCAGTTGTTCCCTGCCGGTGCACCGTTACAGGGCGCTGTGTTTGCCGCTCAAATTACACCAGAGGCCAGTCTCGAGAGACTGGTACGCTTAGAAGGGGTTCTGCCCATAGTGTGGGCCCCGAGCAGACTCTGGTAATGGAACAAGAGGTGAAAACGCTCCTTCAAAAGGGGGCTATAGAACGGGTTCCTCCTCCCAGTTTGGAGCTAGGTTATTACAGCCGATATTTCATTGTTCCAAAGAAGGATGGGGGGTTGTGTCCAACTTTAGATTTGCGCCTATAAAATCGCTCGGTAGGGGAGTTCAGTTCAAGATGCTCACTATCAAGCAGGTCGTGTCACAAATCAGGCCCGAGGGCTGGTTTGTCACGATAGATCTAAAGGACGCTTATTTCCACATTTCCATCCTTCCACAACACAGGACGTTCCTGAGGTTTGCCTTCGGGGGCGAGGCATTCCAATATAGGGTTCTTCCGTTTGGTCTAGCTAGTAAAGCTAGGCCAGCTACTCACTGTAAAGCAGTTTCAGTAACTGTTGGGTTTGATGGCAACAGTGTCCAACGTTATACCTTGGCCTGTTGTACATGAGACCGCTACGGTGATGGTTCAGGACCAAGGGATTCTCCCCGAGGGGAAATCCACTCCGCACGATCAAAGTCACGCGGCGCTGCCTTCGTGCTCTGGTCTTGTGGAAGGAACTTGGTTCCTATCCAAAGATTCTGTGCTGGGGGGCTCTTTGTCGTCTCGTAACGCTAACGACGGATGCTTCCCTCACAGGGTGGAGGGCGGTCATGAGTGGTCGTCCAGCCCAAGGTCTGTGGCAGGACCATCATCTATCATGGCATATAAATTGTCTAGAGATATTGGCAGTGTTTCAGGTTCTGAATCACTTCCTAGCAGACCTGAGAGGTCATCACGTGTTAGTTCAGTCTGACAACACGTCGATGGTCTCTTATATATATATATATCATCAGGGTGGCCTGCGGTCACGCCGGCTTTACAAGTTGGCCCGTCAGGTCCTCCTGTGGTCCCTAGGGAAGTTACTATCTCTGAGAGCAATGTATATTCCGGGGTATTTGTATGTGGTAGCAGTCTCCCTGTCGAGGCAGGGGCCTAGATCGGGGAATGGAGACTCCACCCCCGAGGTGGTGGAGCTCCTTTGGTTGAGTTTCGGTCACGCCGAGGCGGACCTATTCGCTTCCACGGAGATATTGCACTATCGTCTGTGGTTCTCCATCATTCATCCAGCCCCTCTGGGGTTGGACGTTATGGTGCAGCCGTGGCCGAGGTCACGTCTGCACGCTTTTCCCCCGATTGCTCTGCTACCAGGGGTTCTGGAGAGGGTTTGCCGGACGGGGTCAGCCTACTATTAGTAGCCCCGTTCTGGACAGTCCGAGTATGGTTTGCGGACCTGATTTCTCTCCTGGACGGCTCTCCTTTGGAGCCAGCTCCCGGTCAGGAGGGATCTACACTCTCAGGCGGGCGATATTTCTCCCCCGCCCGGAGTTATGGAAACTGTGGACTTGGCTTCTGAGGGGGCCCAGCTCTTAGATTCCGGTCTCTCAACCGAGGTTGTTGAGACCATCTTCACTCCAGAGCTCCATCCACGAGGAGGCTATATGCCTTGAAGTGAAATCTTTTCACTTCTTGGTGTGGAGAACACCTGCAGGACCCAGTTAACTGCCCAGTGGGTGCAGTGCTGGAGTTCCTGCAGGAGCGCTTCTCCGCAGGGTTATCCCCATCCACACTAAAGGTGTATGTGGCGGCACTAGCTGCTTACCATGTCCCTTCTAGTGGAGTTTCTCTTGAGAGACACCCGCTTATAACTCGTTTCCTTCATGGCACTTTGAGGCTGAGGCCAGCAGTTCGCACGAGGGTGCCTTCCTGGGATCTGGCCATTGTATTAGAAGGTCTTTCCCTAGCTCCTTTTGAACCTATCGAAGAAGTTCCTGAGAAGTTTCTCACTTTTAAAACTATCTTTTTTCTTGCTATCTCCTCTCTAAAAAGGTTCGGAGATTTGCAGGCTCTGTCGGTTTACCCTCGTGCCTGGAATTTTCGCCTGGTATGGTTAAGGCTTTTCTGCATCCTAGACCAGGTTACGTTCCCAAGGTCCCTACTAATGTTGTTAGACCTACAGTTCTGCAGGCTTTCTGTCCTCCTCCATTTCAGTCATCAGACCAGGATAAACTTAATTTACTTTGCCCTGTTAGGGTGTTAGACGCTTATGTCCACAGAGCTGCCCTGTGGAGGAAATCGGAACAACCATTTGTGTGTTTTTGGGCCACCCAGGAAAGGGTGTCCCGCGTCTAAGCAAAGAAGGAGCAAGTGGGTGGTCGAGGCTATCTCACTTGCTTATGAGTCAGCTGGTCAGCCTTCACCTTTGGCTGTACGAGCGCACTCTACTAGGAGTATGGCTGCTTCTAAAGCTCTATTGTCAGGTGTTTCCCTAAGTGATGTTTGTGATGCGGCTGGATGGTCTTCACCGCATACTTTTATTAAGTTCTATGATCTAGACTTAATTTCTACCCCTGGGCACAGGTGCTCTCATCCTCTGTGCGCTAGTTCTCACATGACGGTCACTTGCTCCTATGGCGACGTGGGTATTCGCGTTCCCACAGCGATGACGCAGCTCGAGTTCCCTAGGATAGGGAACGTCTCGGTTACGTATGTAACCCTAGTTCCCTGAGTAGGGAACGAGACACTGCGTCGTTCTGCCATACTCCCGGCACTCCCGTTAGCGCTTCCTTCAGGCTTATCAGAAGCTGATGTGCTTGTGTTGTTTGGGGTGCTTTATAGTTTCCTGGTCGATGACGTCACCCGCCTATGACGTTCCATCTCTCCATTGGGCTGATTCGATACGTGCTTCATGACGCACAACGCAGGGGCGTTCCCACAGCGATGACGCAGCGTCTCGTACCCTACTCAGGGAACTAGGGTTACATACGTAACCGAGACGTTTTCTATAGCTGGAGTTACTTGCTGTACATTAGCAGGTTCATCCTCCTTTTCAACTACACTCACAGCCTCAATAGTTAATGGGCATGCCTGCTTTATATGCCCATATCTGCCACAATTGAAACATTTCATCGATTCTGTGCTAATAAATACGGTGTAATCCTTGCCTTGCAATGTCATCTTTGCAGAGACATTTAAAGATTGACAATCTGCGTTCAACACCATGTGTGTTTGGCGCCTAAAAGACATGATGTGTTTCATCTCAGGGTTTTTTAGGCCAAGAGGAATCATCTTTATAGGTCCCACTAATTTACCGTAGCGAACAAGTAAGCGCTCTAATGAGTCGTTAGGAATGAACGGTGGTACGTTCAATAACAACACCTTCTTTGCCAGATTTGATAGCGGTAAAACTGACAAGAAAACATCCCTTACAGACAAACCACGCTCAACCAAACCGTCTACCATCGACTCCTCTTTAAGAAAAACAACGATGGCTTTATTCATTCTAGATGCTGATAAGATATTACGAGCGCCCAACTCATCTCCAATAGCATTTAAAACGTCTTCAACTGTGATTGATTCGTCCGGCATGCATTTGCATCCATGCCGTGCAGTTAAAAATGAAAAACCATCAGAATGCGTCCCCATTTCAGCAACACTCGACACAAAAAGTTCAAATTACACCTTTAAAACAGACCCGCAAGAAAAAAGGAGATGTAAGGAAAACTTACAGAAAGAACACCGTCAGCACTCACTCAGACGCTCACGCACCTCCCGCAATCACTCATCCACGCATGCGCAAACGGAAACGAGAAAGAGAGAGAGAGAGAGAGAGAGAGAGAGAGAGAGAGAGAGAGAGAGAGAGAGAGAGAGAGAGAGAGAGAGAGAGAGAGAGAGAGAGAGAGAGAGAGAGGGGTATCTGAATTCATGTCAATACAAAATAGTAACCAGTTGAAAACAAATGCAATGCATAAAAACACACTTACTTTAGCTTTCAGTGCCATTATGGTGCGGATTTTCTGTCCTGCACATCCTCCTTTGTGACTGAACACCTTCATCAGGTCACCAGTGTATTTGTCCAGTTGACCAATGAATTTTGATATTAGCGGAACAGTTGTTATACGCATGAACTCCAAATTGACCTGAAAAGAAAGATGAAAAAGGACACAACAGAATAACCTTAAACAAGATATGTTAGTGTATAAATGTGCATCTCCGTTTCAAACAACACTTAAGTACACATATCAAATATTAAATAATCAACATAAATAGCTTAATTTATACGTGATTTTACTGTAACAAGAGAAGTCAAAATACAGCTACTATTAATAATAATAAATAATAAATAAAAAATAATAATTTATTAAATAAATTTTTTATAACAATTAAATAACTACATAAGTCCAATTTATAAGAAAATATGGTTGATTGCAAAGTGATATCAGGCTGTTCATGTCTGTAAAATATGTTTTTAACTATGTATTAGGAATTTTATGCTTTTTATGTTAATTGTTCATAATTTGATGTAGGCCTTATTGATTTTTCTATGTATTAAAAAACAACCTTGGTAGCATACGTACAAGGTCTAGGAGGTTGTCCCCACCATATAGATGTAAGAAAGGATGCTTGATATCTGAAAAGAAAAAAAATGGTTTTAGTTAGAAACAAACTGCATAGCTACTTTTGCGCACAATTTGTTCCTCACGGATTTAAGCTATGCACGTGGGCCAAAGTTATACTCGGGTCAGAAAATAGGAAATTAATATAAAATAAAAAAAAACACATCCCTGTTACTTTTAATTAGTTATACTGTGTATCTGAAAAAAGTAGCTTAAGGGGAAAGTAGATAAAGTTAGCTTTTATAAGAACCATGGCATGTGCAAGTTAGTTAGCTTACTTAGTGGACTAAGTTAACGTTAAATGTAAATTTGATAGTCAGAGCATTGATAAAGTGTAATACGATATCAACAGCAGTAATAACATTAACACACACACACACACACATATGATCGGCATCATTTCCACATCTTAACGATCCCATTACTCATAAATTGTATGCAAACCAATGTAATAAATGTGCATCTCCGTTTCAAACAACACTTAAGTACACATATCAAATATTAAATAATCAACATAAATAGCTTAATTTATACGTGATTTTACTGTAACAAGAGAAGTCAAAATACAGCTACTATTAATAATAATAAATAATAAATAAAAAATAATAATTTATTAAATAAATTTTTTATAACAATTAAATAACTACATAAGTCCAATTTATAAGAAAATATGGTTGATTGCAAAGTGATATCAGGCTGTTCATGTCTGTAAAATATGTTTTTAACTATGTATTAGGAATTTTATGCTTTTTATGTTAATTGTTCATAATTTGATGTAGGCCTTATTGATTTTTCTATGTATTAAAAAACAACCTTGGTAGCATACGTACAAGGTCTAGGAGGTTGTCCCCACCATATAGATGTAAGAAAGGATGCTTGATATCTGAAAAGAAAAAAAATGGTTTTAGTTAGAAACAAAATGCATAGCTACTTTTGCGCACAATTTGTTCCTCACGGATTTAAGCTATGCACGTGGGCCAAAGTTATACTCGGGTCAGAAAATAGGAAATTAATATAAAATAAAAAAAAACACATCCCTGTTACTTTTAATTAGTTATACTGTGTATCTGAAAAAAGTAGCTTAAGGGAAAGTAGATAAAGTTAGCTTTTATAAGAACCATGGCATGTGCAAGTTAGTTAGCTTACTTAGTGGACTAAGTTAACGTTAAATGTAAATTTGATAGTCAGAGCATTGATAAAGTGTAATACGATATCAACAGCAGTAATAACATTAACACACACACACACACACACACATATGATCGGCATCATTTCCACATCTTAACGATCCCATTACTCATAAATTGTATGCAAACCAATGTAATAAAATGTAACTAATCGGATCTGGCTCATTCCACAGCTAGCTGTATTTAAACCATATTCATACTTTTTAACAGATTAAATCGAATCGTTTTCACAATGAACAGATTTACATTGATTCTAAGCAATTTGACTACATACATTATGAAAATATTATTATTTAAATAAAATCAAAAGGATGCAAATACATAATTATAAACTATGCCTGTGGCCTTACCAGTCAGTAATGCAAGTTGTGAGCGCAGCTTCTCTGCACTTAAGCTCATAAAAACACATTTACGCACTACCATGACTGATGACAGACTCAGTAATCTTGGCGTCTTAAGGACTGAGGTGAGGAGAGCCAGATGTCTTGACTTAGATGATTTTGTTAGACGGTTTGCCAGTCACCACCGAAACAGAAGAATCCAGCTGTTTTAGTTGAGGTCTGCCTTCTTTCTTTTTCAACTGTTTTCCTCTCTTTCTGCTACTGTTTTTGTTGTTTCTAAACTAAAGACTGTTCTTTAGTTAGAGCGAAAACTTGTCATAGGTTTAATTCGTTTGAAGTACTTGTGCTAAATGTTACGCTCTTAGATGTAAGAAAGAAATCCTTATTATCTCTAGCCTTGGCTACCGTATAGACCTCCAGGGCCATATGCTGATTTCCTAAAAGATTTTGCAGACTTTCTCTCAGACCTATTGGTCAATGTCGATAAAGCAATAATTATTGGCGACTTTAAAGAGCGCGATGGATTGTAGGGCGATAGAAGGTCTGTTAAATACACAGGAGCTAAACCATTTAGAGCTTTATAAGTCAGTAGTAATACTTTGTAATTGATACGGAACTTAATAGGTAACCAGTGTAGAGATGATAAAATTGGTGTTATATGATCATATTTTCTCGATCTAGTAAGAACTCTAGCAGCTGCATTTTGGACTAACTGTAGCTTGTTTATTGAGGATGCAGGACAACCAGCTAATAAAGCATTACAGTAATCTAGTCTCGAGGTCATGAATGCATGAACTAACTTTTCTGCATCTGAAACAGATAGCATGTTACGTAGCTTAGCAATGTTTCTAAGGTGGAAAAAGGCTGTTCTTGTAACATATGAAATATGATTTTCGAAAGTCAAGTTGCGGTCTAGCATAACACACAGGTCTTTTACTGTGGTGGATAAAGTAACAGGACATCCTTCTAAATTAAAGTTGTATTGTAAGGGATTTTGTGGGTAGTTTTTTAGACCAATAAGTAATACCTCTGTTTTATCTGAATTTAATAGCAGGAAATTACACGTCATCCAGCATTTTATATCTTTTAGACACTCTGTCAAGTTAGATAAGTTAGTGTTTTCATCTGGTCGTGATGAGATATATAATTGAGTGTCATCAGCATAACAGTGAAAATTAATTCCATGTTTTCTTATAATATTACCAAGTGGCAGCATATATATTGAGAATAGCAGAGGGCCTAGGACAGATCCTTGCGGCACTCCATAGTCTACTGATGTTATCTTTGATTTTTCCCCATTTAAACAGACGAAATGGTAACGGTCTGATAAGTACGATCTAAACCAGCTTAATGCCTGTCCCTGGACACCAGTGTAGTTTTGTAGTCGATCTAAGAGTATTTTATGATCTATAGTGTCGAACGCAGCACTAAGATCAAGTAGAACTAGTATTGAGATACAGCCTTGGTCAGAGGCTAAGAGTAAATCATTTGTAATTTTAACTAGCGCAGTTTCTGTGCTATGATGCGGTCTGAATCCCGACTGAAATTTTTCATAGATATCATTTTCTTGCAAAAAAGAGCACAATTGAGCGGACACAATTTTTTCTAGTATTTTAGACATAAATGGAAGATTTGAGATGGGTCTGTAATTTGCTAGGTTATTTGGATCTAATTGCGGTTTCTTAATGAGAGGTTTTATTACTGCCAGCTTGAATATTTTTGGAACATGACCTAAAAATAAAAACGAGTTAATAATATTGAGAAGAGGCTCTTCCACTACAGGTAACACTTCTTTAAGTAGTTTAGTGGGTATTGGATCTAATAAACATGTTGTTGGTTTAGATGCAATGATAAGTTTATTTAGTTCTTCCTGTCCTATAGTTGTAAAGCGGTTTAGTTGTTCTAGAGGGGCCATAATTGAGGCCGAGTCATAAGACACCTTAGAGGATTGTACATTTACAATAGTGTTTCGGATGCTTTCTATTTTCTCATTGAAGTAATTCATAAAATCATTACTACTATATTGTAACGGAATATTTTGCTCTGGAGATGTCTGATTATTTGTTAGTCTAGCCACGGTGTTAAATAAAAACCTTGGATTATTTTGGTTATTTTCAATTAGTTTGCGGATATGCTCAGCCCTGGCTGATTTTAGAGCCCTTTTATAACGTGACATACTGTCTTTCCACGCGATTCTGAAGACCTCTAAATTAGTTCGTTTCCATTTACGCTCTAAGTTATGAGTTTCTCTCTTGATAGCATGCGTAGCACTGTTGTACCATGGTGTTTTAGTTTTCTCTCTAACCTTTTTTAATCTAATTGGTGCAACAATATCTAGTGTACTAGAGAAAATGTTGCTCATACTGCTAGTCATTTCCTCTAGTTCATCTGATTGTTTGGGTTTACTGAGCAGCTGAGATAGATCAGGTAAGCTATTTGAGAATCTATCTATAGTGGTTGGAAGGATTGTTCTGCCTGGTCTATAACGTGGTGCAACATGACAAATTTCAGCAGTGCGTATTATGCAAGTTACCATGTAATGATCGGTGAGATCGTCACTTTGCGGTATAATATCTATATCGGTTGGATCGGTTCCATATGATATAATTAAATCTAGTGTATGATTTAGCCGATGAGTGGGACCACTGACGTTTTGCTTCACCCCAAAAGAGTTTAATAGATCTCTAAACGCAGCCCCTAACGCATCATTTGTATTATCTACGTGTATGTTAAGATCACAAAATTCGAGGCTTCTGGTCATTCCTAGGATATCCAAGTCTACTAAAGGAGGGAGGGCGTTCTCACATTTAGCTCCTAAACTCTGGAATAGCCTTCCTGATATTGTTCGAGACTCAGACTCGCTGTCCCAGTTTAAAACTAGATTAAAGACGCATCTCTTTAACCAAGCATTCACTTAATGCTTACCTTTTATACTACTTCTGAATCAGTTCGAATGCATTAATATTATGAACATCAGCTATGCTAATTATTTCCCATCTATCTTTCTGCTTTTATCTCGGGACGCTAGTCCCGAGGTAAATAACGTTCGTCAGCTCCAGTTTGTATCCAGCCTCTCACGGAGACTTCAGATGCCCCAACACCTGTGATGAGACGACTAAACGCCTGAGACGACTCGACGCCTGTGAAGAGACGACTAAACACCGGCGATATGTTATGCCTAAATTCATACATGATTAACTAACTGTATTTTTCTTTGTCCATTTCTGAAATGCACTTTCTGTAAAGCTGCTTTGAGACAATGTGTATTGTGAAAAGCGCTATACAAATAAACTTGAATTGAATTGAATTCTTTAATATATTAGCAGAGCACAATGTAATGGTTCCATATTTTATTTTTAAACTGTGGTGTTTTCATTTGAACTGTTACAGTGCTAAAACTTTAACTCTGTGTTACTCAGCTTTTTGTAAATTAATCTGAAAGAAATGTTGAATGAAACACTATGATGTTTTGGCCAAACCATTTGAATTAATACAGTGGGGGATTTTTTTTTAAATGTATTATTATTATTTGAAAGAGATTGTGAATAAAACTACTGTATTGTAATGGCCAAACTAATTTAAAGAAAATAGTTGACGTCGTTTCTGCTTCTGGGTTTTTAAAATTGCTCATTATTAAAATTGCTTTTTTTTATAAACTTGTTATTTTTATGAAAACAAATAATAAACACTGGCTCTCAAATTGAACTTAATGGATATATACAGGAATGACAAAAAACTAAATTAATCAAAAATGTGCTTTATTACTACATTTGTTTACAAGTAACTTTATTCAAGTAAAAAAAAAAATATATAAGTAATACAGTAATATACTGTAGAATTTAGCTTTTTTTTTGGTCACTGGTGGCCACCCCATTTGGAGGCAGTGCCCCAGCATGCCCCAGCATGCCCAACCATCCCCCCCCCCCCCCCACCGAAAATGCTCTAGACACGCCCCTGACTACACACACCCTTAATATATAGAACATACTTTTTTTTTACTGGTCATGAAGTAATTTCTTACTCAAAATAAGTACCTACTCAAGAGAGAATGTGATTTCGGACACAGCCAAACTCTCTCAATAGTCAAACTCACTCCTTCATCTCACACACGTCTCTTTCTCTTTGACTGGATCCTCAAACTGGGGTTTTTAAAGGCTCTCAGTAACCAGTATCACCAGTCTTCACTAATGAACTCAACACTCATCAATCAGATCATTAGTGGATTGTTCAGTTCAAACACAAACAGGTCTAAAGTGACCAAAAACAGAGAAACACAAACATGTACAATTGAACAGAGTTATACAGTCCAGCAATAGCATTAGAGAAACTGTTTAGTTATTAAAGTTAAAATATAAATTAAGAATGTCCATATATAATTTGCTGATTAATGTCCATATTAACATAAACTGATACAGACTGACAGGCGTCAAGATGCAAATAAGGGAAAGAATTGGAAAAATACACAAATATAGAGGAAGTAAAATATGAAATAGGGGTTTTGAAGTAATAAACAAATGATGTGATGAGCTGAATGAGGGATGAGAGCAGATATAATAATCACGTAGTTTAAATCTGCAGACAGAAACATCAGACTCAGGACAGAAACACACGACCTCTAAAGTAAGAACATGTTCATTCTTCAAACACAATTACACTTTCAGATGTTAATATGTTCTTAATGATTGTGAATCTAGTTATGCTAATATGATTATGTTTTAATATAAGATAAATGAGATTTTTTTTTAAATGTGTTTTTCCTCAGAAATGGACCAAACTCTACATTTCATTCTTCTTCTCATTGGTGAGTGTGTTTGTTGTTTTATTTATGGTTTATAGTTTCATCAGGTTTGACCCTGTTATGAAAAGCATTTAATCAAACGCTCTCTTTCACAGCTCTCTGCTCCGTATCTGAATGTGTTCAGCGTCAGTATCACTTTATAAACGTGAGCAAGAACTGGACTGAAGCTCAGAGACACTGCAGAGAGAATTACACAGATCTGGCCACCGTTGACAACATGAACGACATGAACGAGCTGAAGAAGAGTGTGAATGATGGAGGTGTTCAGAATATCTGGATTGGGCTGAAGAGGACGAGTGTTGATAAATGGCAGTGGTCTTCAGGAGAACCTGCGCTCTATCTGAACTGGGGACCTTATCAACCTGATGGCAGAGATGAGTGTGCTGGGATGAGAAATGGAGAATGGCATGATTGGTCATGTAGTCACAGCCTGAGTTTCATCTGCAGTTCATCTAACAACAGTCAGTGCAGCTCCATACAATCACAATAAACATTCATATAACCATTCTTATATAAAAAAAAAATACACCATATAATTTACAAAATTTTAATGCAATACTTATTTATTTTACTTTTTAATGTGGTCATAATATAGGGGACACAACTTGAAGTACATTTTTAGAGACAAACCAAATATTGTTGTAATGAGGCGGGAAGAATGGAGCAGAGAGCGAATCCAAGTGCAAGCACATTTAATGGTGAAACAAACAAAAGACAATCAGGCCAGGAACATCACGACAGCAACCATTACAACGCTAACAACATTAAGAACTCACAAAGACTGAACTGAAACACAGGGCTTAAATACAAGGGAAGACAAGCTAAACAAGATAACAAGGGGCGTGGTAAACCTGGAACACCTGGGAAGACTAATCAACATAACGGGGAACAGCTGAACATGGGACAAGACACATGGCAGGAACACATGACAAACAGGGAATCACATGACAGACGAAAACAAGGAACCAGACACAAAACCCACACCGTGACATAGCCCCTCCCCTATGGGCGGCTCCCGACGCCCCTAAAAACAAAAAAACAATAGTTCAGGAGGGTGGTGAAGCGGAGGCGGTCTGGGGGAGGGATGGAGGGCCAGGCCCGCACTGGGATCTAGCACCGGGACACGGCAAAGCGGGCCTGGGCCGTGGAGCATGGGCGACCAGGGCGGAGCAGGCTGAGCAGGCTGTGCAGGCGGCCAGGGCGGAGCAGGCTGTGCAGGCGGCCAGGGCGGAGCAGGCTGTGCAGGCGGCCAGGGCGGAGCAGGCTGTGCAGGCGGCCAGGGCGGTGAAGACCCCTCGGGCGGCCAGGGCGGTGAAGACCCCTCGGGCGGCCACGGCGGTGAAGACCCCTCGGGCGGCCACGGCGGTGAAGACCCCTCGGGCGGCCACGGCGGTGAAGACCCCTCGGGCGGCCACGGCGGTGAAGACCCCTTGGGCGGCCACGGCGGTGAAGACCCCTCGGGCGGCCACGGCGGTGAAGACCCCTCGGGCGGCCACGGCGGTGAAGACCCCTCGGGCGGCCACGGCGGTGAAGACCCTTCGGGCGGCCACGGCGGTGACCTACTGCCCCCCCCCAAAATTTTCCTGGGGGTAGCTATGGGGTCATCAGCAGGAGCAGTCTCAGGAACCGACACTGGCTCGACGGCGGCCATATTGTCCGGGGACACCGGCTCGGTGAACGTGACGTGCAGTGTCTCTGGCAGGGCAGACGCGACGTGAAGCTCAGTCTCTGGCTGGGCAGACGCGACGTGAAGCTCAGTCTCTGGCTGGGCAGAAGCGACGTGGCTGACGTGAAGCTCTGGCTGGACGTGGCTGACGTGAAGCTCTGGCTGGACGTGGCTGACGTGAAGCTCTGGCTGGACGTGGCTGACGTGAAGCTCTGGCTGGACGTGGCTGACGTGAAGCTCTGGCTGGACGTGGCTGACGTGAAGCTCTGGCTGGACGTGGCTGACGTGAAGCTCTGGCTGGACGTGGCTGACGTGAAGCTCTGGCTGGACGTGGCTGACGTGAAGCTCTGGCTGGACGTGGCTGACGTGAAGCTCTGGCTGGACGGTCTCTGGCTGGACGGTCTCTGGCTGGACGGTCTCTGGCTGGACGGTCTCTGGCTGGACGGTCTCTGGCTGGACGGTCTCTGGCTGGACGGTCTCTGGCTGGACGGTCTCGGGCTGGACGTGAAGCTCGGGCTGGACGTGAAGCTCGGGCTGGACGTGAAGCTCGGGCTGGACGTGAAGCTCGGGCTGGACGTGAAGCTCGGGCTGGACGTGAAGCTCGGGCTTGGTGGGTATTGTGGGGTTGCAGGGCTCCGTATCTGCCAACCCCACCGTAAAGGTTGAGTCATAAAATAACAAGGCCAACTCCATGTAAAACTCTAAGGTCCATTGCGGATCATGCAATGGCATGATTGACCCTAATGGCTCAGATAGCCCACCCCTGAAGAAGATCATCAGGCACACAGAGTCCATTGAAGTTTCATTGTACAGTTTAATAAAGTCTCTCACGTAATCCTCAATGGGCCGGTCTCCCTGACGGAGGCGCATGATCTGTGCTACTGGATTCATAGTTGTGGTGAGTTCTTCTGTAATGAGGCGGGAAGAATGGAGCAGAGAGCGAATCCAAGTGCAAGCACATTTAATGGTGAAACAAACAAAAGACAATCAGGCCAGGAACATCACGACAGCAACCATTACAACGCTAACAACATTAAGAACTCACAAAGACTGAACTGAAACACAGGGCTTAAATACAAGGGAAGACAAGCTAAACAAGATAACAAGGGGCGTGGTAAACCTGGAACACCTGGGAAGACTAATCAACATAACGGGGAACAGCTGAACATGGGACAAGACACATGGCAGGAACACATGACAAACAGGGAATCACATGACAGACGAAAACAAGGAACCAGACACAAAACCCACACCGTGACAATTGTACTGGAAAAAAGATTTTAATGAATGCATGTTGAGCTTTTTTTGTTAATAACTTCGAGAATCTGCCATTAGAGAAGTCAAGTCAAGTCAAGTCACCTTTATTTATATAGCGCTTTTTACAATACAAATTGTTTCAAACAGAGATAACAGGAAAGCAATGTTGTAATAGTATTGTTCAATTGAAAATTAAAGGTCCCCAACTAAGCAAGCCAAAAGGCGAAGGCAACAGTGGCAAGGAACCAAAACTCCATCAGGTGACAGAATGGAGAAAAAAAAAAACCTTGGGAGAACCCAGGCTCAGTCGCGGGGCCAGTCCTCCTTTGGCCAACGAATGAACAGTGTATGAATATGAGTTAGGCAGCATAATGTCAGGAGTCAGATGGGATCAGAACTTTCACGATATTATCCAGTTCATCTGGTTGGGTAGGGTCATCCGGCCGGTGAGGAGATGAGTGGTGAGGTGTCCATGGGCCTTCACAGCCCTGATAATGCGTGTCGTCGTGTCCATGTGATGGTCCTTCATCAGATCTGGATATGCCCTGGATCCGGCGGTCTGCGGTAAACCTCGGGATAAACAGAGAGACTAATATTAGCGTAGACGCCATCCTTCTTATGATGTACAAAGTACATCAGGAATTATGGGAAGTGTTCCCGGTTCCGGCTGATCTAATCTATGCAGCCTAACATTGAATTATAGAAATCTATAATGTGTTATGTGTATGCTAAGCCAAAGAGATGTGTTTTTAGTCTAGATTTAAACTGACAGACTGTATCTGCTTCCCGGACCGTGTTAGGAAGATTGTTCCAAAGTTTTGGTGCTAAATAGGAAAAGGATCTACCGCCAGTAGTCGATTTTGATATTCTAGGTATTATAAACTGGCCAGAATTTTGAGATCGCAATAGACGTGAAGGACTATAATGCGTTAAGAGCTCGCTCAAGTACTGGGGAGCTAAACCATTTAGTGCTTTGTAAGTAATCAGCAATATTTTAAAATTTATACGATGTTTCACGAGTTTACATGTTAATGTAATCTGATATATATTATAATGCGTATTTGGCTTGCTGTCCGGGGGGAGGGCTCTGAGCTCAGAATTCGGCCCGACCCCAGAGTACTCCCCCCTAACCTTAGAGGTCATAGGTATCTATGAGCGGACCCCGCCGAATGTGGGGTGAAGGGGTGGTGGTGGGTGTGAGAAGAAGTCATGAGACAGGAGGTAAGGGAAGGCTTTATTTATACTGGCTTCTTCTTGTGCTGATTGGATGATTACCTGAACATGCTCCTCCCGAACTTTGTTACATAAAACTTCATTTCACGAGTTTACATGTTAATGTAATCTGATATATATTATAATGCGTATTTGGCTTGCTGTCCGGGGGGAGGGCTCTGAGCTCAGAATTCGGCCCGACCCCAGAGTACTCCCCAAAATGCCAAATAAAAAAGGACAGCGAGCGTAGAATTTAACCCCCCAAAAAGTGAAGGGTATGTATTTTACCAAGGAGCGAGCTTGCCTGTTCGACCTGGAAGGCTCTAGCTACGACCGACGGGAACTTGGGTGCTCACGGCATCGGACGGATAAGCCCATTCTTCAGTTGAACTGACAGCTCGCTGAGGCGAAAATTATGCGAGCGTGAATTGTGGACGAGTTTTAACCGTTCACCCAGGAGAACTCTCGCAGCATCCGACGGGAACTTATGTGCTCGCGGCATCGGACGGGTAAGCCTCGCTGGGTTGGACGGAGGGCGCCCGCTGGACTCGGTCGGGAGGGCTCGACCGGCGCTTCGAAGGGGGGGGCTGGGTCACGGGAAAGACTCCTCACGTCCCGACGAATGGGGAGCCCTCCTGGCGACACGAGCGCGGACGTCCGGCGACGACTAAGACGGGCAGACTCTCACTGCAATTCGAACGGGAGGTTTCAACCAGCGTTTTGGAAGGGGGACGGAACCCGGCCTTCGAACGGGTGAGTCATCGCTGCGTGCGAACGGGGGAGTCTGCATGTGATTGAAAAAAACGAACCTTATGAATATTGAGCGAGTGTGCAAGCGGCGAGCCCAGATGTAATCGGAAGGTGTAGCGGATGTAATTGAAATGAGGAGCAGCAGGTGGTAATTTAATTAATTAGTTAGGGCTTGGTGAGCGTTTTTGATGAAAAAACGGCTAGACCTAATATAGGTTTTGAAAGCATCCGATGACCAGCGACCGAGGGTTTTGATTTGTTGTTGGGAGAGACATTTTTGAGCGGCTGTGGTGGCTGCACCAATGCGGAATGAGTGGCTAGAGAAATGCTCTGCTGAGACGCCGGATTTGGTAAGGATTGCTTTTAGATGCTTTTGGAACCAGAATCTCGTAGCTGGATGATTGGAGTCATTAGTGAAAAGAGGGTCGAGTGGGGATTTGGACGAGGCAAGTTTGTACTGCAGGTAATTAAAAAGCGCATGGTACGGTCGGATGGGAGTTTGAAGATTGAAAATATAGACGAAATGGCCTTTTTTGTCTCTGTCCGTTTTGCTTTGTTTAATGAAAAATGATATGGTTTCGTTATCTAGGATCTGAAGGTCTGAAATTACGGGATGGATATTTGGGTCGAATAAGGAAGTTATGGTCAGTTCGGAACAGCGGAGGAAACCGAAGAATGCTAGGATGAACATGGCTTCCAACGTGTATGCGGTATTGATGGAGTGGTATCCAAGACGGAGTGATGAGATGCATCTGGTGAGTATATCGATTGTGATGGGCTGTCTGGTATCTGGGCGCGTGGGGCGGGATCTTTGGATTCCCTTAATTAGAAGGGACGTTTGGGAGTTATTTATTGCAGGTGCAGGTTTACCGTGGATTAATTTATGGAAGAATTGAATGCCGCTTAGATAGCTTTTAATGGGTCCGGCTTGGAGACCTTTAATACTGTGAAGATGGGATATGAATGAAGTAACTGTTAAAGCGAAAATTCGGGAAACGACAGGTGATTGAGGAAATTAATCCGTAACTTAAGCTCGTTTTTTGACTCGTTGGAGAGGGTGATCTGATCTTCCAGCGCATGAACGGATGAAGAGAGGGCTATGAGATGCGAGATAAAGGGTCGGCCCTGTGGAGTAATGCGCATCGCATAATTTAGGTGGCCCAGCAGCGAGAGAAGTTCGCGTTTTGCACGATCTGTGCTGTCAGTAAAATTGGATGCGAAAATAATGCGATCGATTTTTTCCTTAGGCAGTGAGGCTTGGAATTTTGCTGAGTCTAGATTGATGCCTAAAAACTTGGATGTAGTTGGACCCGATGTTTCTCGTGAGCTAACGGAATCCCTAGATCGGCAAAAACCTTTTTCACTATGAGGAGGTGAGCCTCGGGGACGGTGTCGTGGGGTGAAATTATTAGGAAATCGTCGAGCAGGTGGAGAAGATGAGGAATTGCATAATTATTGGAAAGGATCCAACGTATGGCTTCGGAGAGAGTGTCAAGGATTTTTTTTTTTTTTTTTTTTTTTTTTTTTTTGGGCTGCTTTTGCAGCCGAAAGTCAGCGCACGGCGAAATAATACTTTTTCTGCCAGTTTACGCCGAATAGGTGCCATGGATCGGGGTGGATTGGCATTAGGCTACTTTAAAAGCGGAGGAGATATCTACTTTGCAAGCCAGGCCTCGTCCAGCTATTTTACTCATGGTTATGGCTTGTTCGATATCATGATAGTTGAGAGAATACTCTTCGAGGGGGATGAGACTATTGATGCTCGGATATGGAGAATTATGGGGGGCTGAAAGGTCGATTATCAACCGCTTTTTTCCAGAGAATTTCCTGGTGGCCGCGCCTATGGGGCTGATGCGAAATTTGTCGATTTTATTTTGTCGAGCTTATTTACTACTCCAAGCTCTGCTAAGGCGGACTGAAGGTTAGCGCAGATAACATTTCGCGAAGGATGGCTTTCTACGCCGGGTTTAAAACCTTTTTTGACTGGGCATATCACGCGGGCGTGTGCGTCGTCACAGAATCGCAGACGTGGAGAAAATGGCAGCATTGTCTTGGGCATCTCCCTTCATTGAAGTTCCTACAAACTTGTCTATCGGGTGCCAAGGTGCTCTGATTGAAAATCTTGTCTTGCGTGACGTGGATCGTAACTTGTGGATTATATGGCATCCTGCTCCGGGCAGGGAGGGATCGATGGATTAATTTGGGGCATGCCGTGGTGGCATGGATTGTGGATTTGCGGATCGCGCAGGAGATATTTCTGCGCCCGAGGAAGACCCAGTTATGGAGATCCGACGCTCCCCAATAGGGACACTGATTCCAATGGGAAACGCGGACAGCGCATTTTGCGAAAAACAGCTTGTGGTACGTATAATATGACGACCTCCGTAAGACAACGCGGGCGCTGCTATGATAGACAGATAGTCGTTCAGCTTGCGCCGTCTATGGGGAAAAGACGAGCATATGATTTCTGTATAGCGGCTGAAGGCAATACATAATTCTGCTAGTGACAATGAATGTGATGTAACCTGTGAATTATTTTTTAGAGTGACTGAAAAGTCGCCGCAGGCTACTTGGCGATTGGACTCGGCCGGAGGAAACAAAGACGGGAGAGGACCTAAGTCAACGTCTGCACCTGCTAAGATTTGAGCTCTGATGTTGTTCGTCACTGGAGGAGGATCGGTTGCTACTGCACTCGGAGGGACTGGTTGAGGAGTGGCTGAGAAGAGAGAGAAAGGAGAACGCGCTTGGAGAGGGTTAAAGGGGTGAGAAATCGGGGCTGTGGCCATTTGCGGAGGCATCCTCACGCGGAGATCGGCCCCCGAGTTAGGTGGAGGTGGAGAAATAGGAAGAGCATGGTGTGGAAAGGGGAGGGGAAAGAAATGCGCCGGTGATTGACCGACTAACGGAGGCATCCTCGCGTTAGGGTAGACACCTGACGCTTGGGAAGGAGGAAGACTGGAAGAAGTAGAAGGGAAGAAAAACGTTTGGGGATCGTGTAAGAGAGTGGAACTGCTGGGATCTAGAGTGTGAGGTACCACGGTGGGAGGGGCTGAGGAGGGGAACTGGCGCTCTTCCGTGACTGGTTCCGGGGCGCGGCCCAGGCTAGCGGAAGGGCTGTGACGCCGTGTCGCGGGGGCGGAGCCCGGTGCTGCGAGTGCGGAAGTGAGTACTGCGGGACGAGCAATCGGGGCCCGGCGAGCCTTGCTCGTTCGAGCTGCAGGAATTGGAGCTGAAACAGAAAGGTGAGAAGATTGAAAGGTGACATATAAATTAAATAACTCTGCTTTTTTTTTTTTTTCATCCTGCGGGAGAAATTTGCGTCAGAATTGATTATGGCTTGTCTTAGCCCCTTAACTGTCCGTTTCCCTATCGGAGGGATGTTAGGGGGGGCTGGAAGGTGTGAAGGCGTGGATGAAGACGATGGTGAAGATGATGAGTTCCTCGCTGGCGGTGGTGAAGGGAGTCTACGGCGTCTTGGAGTATGCGGAGAGGATCTGTAGGGCCGACGACCCTTGGTTGAAGGTGGAGGCTCTATGTTGACGTTGGCTGCTGGAGAAGGAAGAGTCGCTGGATCTGCGCTTTGCGGTTGAGATGACTCCGAGATGAAAGATTCATTGTCGGAGGGGAAGAGCTCTAACTCGGACGTAACTGCACGGAGGCGGAGTCAGATGCTGAGAAGAAGTCATGAGACAGGAGGTAAGGGAAGGCTTTATTTATACTGGCTTCTTCTTGTGCTGATTGGATGATTACCTGAACATGCTCCTCCCGAACTTTGTTACATAAAACTTCATTTAATAGGCAGCCAATGCAGTGTTGACAGAACCGGGCTAATATGGTCATACTTCCTGGTTCTGGTAAGAACTCTAGCGGCTGCATTTTGAACTAGCTGTAGTTTGTTTAATAAGCGTGCAGGGCAACCACCCAGTAGAGCATTACAATAATCTAGCCTTGAGGTCATGAAAGCATGAACTAATTGTTCCGCATTTGTCAGTGAGAGCATATGACGTAATTTAGATATATTTTTAAGATGGAAAAATGCGGTTTTACAGATACTAGACACGTGACTTTCAAATGAAAGATTGGTATCAAAGAGCACACCCAGGTTCCTAACTGACGTCGAAGACTTAACAGAGCAGCCATCAAGTGTTAGACAGTATTCTAGGTTATTAGGTGAGGAAGTTTTTTGTCCAATGATTAGAATCTCTGTTTTTTCATAATTTAGTAATAGGAAATTACTGGTCATCCAATTTTTTATATCAGCTATGCATTCCGTTAATTTTGTGAATTGGTAAGTTTCGTTAGGTTTTGAAGAAATATACAGCTATCAGCATAAATATACAGTATCATCAGCATAACAGTGAAAGCTAATTCCATATTTCCTAATGATATCTCCTAATGGTAGCATGTACAGAGTGAAGAGCAGCGGTCCTAGTACTGAGCCTTGTGGTATGCCATACTGAACTTGTGATCGATAAGACATCTCTTCATTTACTGATACAAACTGAAAACGGTCAGATAAGTATGATTTAAACCATGCTAGTGCAATTCCACTAATGCCAACATAGTTTTCTAGTCTATTTAAAAGAATGTTGTGGTCGATAGTATCAAATGCAGCACTAAGATCAAGTAACACTAATAGAGAGATACAACCACGATCGGATGATAGGAGCAAATCATTTGTGACTTTAATGAGAGCAGTCTCAGTACTATGGTACGGTCTAAATCCGGACTGAAAATCCTCGCAGATATTATTTCTTTCTAAAAAGGAACACAGTTGTGAGGATACAGCTTTTTCTAGTATCTTTGACAGAAAAGGCAGATTCGAGATTGGCCTGTAATTGACTAATTCTGTAGGATCAAGTTGCGGTTTTTTAACAAGCGGTTTAATCATAGCCAACTTAAAGGTTTTTGGTACGTATCCTAATGACAAAGATGAATTAATGATATCTAGAAGAGGATCTATGACCTCTGGAAGCATCTCTTTCAGTAGCTTAGTCGGTATAGGGTCTAGCATACAAGTTGTCGATTTAGATGAATTAACAATTTTGCAAAATTCTTCCTCTCCTATAGCAACAAATGAATCAAAATGTTCCTCACAGAGACTACAATATACTCCCTGATGCGATACTGTAGTAGACGGTTGCATAGTTATAATTTTGTCCCTGATATTATCAATCTTATAAGTGAAGAAGTTCATAAAGTCATTACTGCTGTGTTTCTTATAAACTTCTGGGCTTGAAGCTTTCTTTTTCGTTAGTTTAGTCACTTGTTCAAATAAATACCTAGGATTATGTTTATTTTCTTCTAATAGGGTTGAAAAATAATTAGTTCTAGCATCTTTTAAGGCCTCTCTGTAAGCAATCGAGCTCTCCTTCCATGAAATCCGAAATACCTCTAGTTTTGTTTTCTTCCAGTTTCGCTCCATTTTTCTGGCTGCTCTCTTAAGGGCCCGGGTGTGCTCATTGTACCACGGCGTTGGACTATTTTCTTTAATCTTCTTTAAGCGCAGCGGAGCAACTGTGTCTAAAGTGCTGGAAAAGAGAGAGTTAAAAGTTTCTGTTGCAATATCAAGTTCTTCTAAGCTATCTGGGATGCTGAGATTATGCAACTGATTTGGAATATTATTGATAAAGCAATCTTTAGTGGCAGAAGTGATAGGTCTAACATATTTATAACACGGAGTCGGCTTTGCAGCCTTGGCTAAATGTAATTTACACGAGAGTAGATAGTGATCGGAGATGTCGTCGCTCTGCTGCAGAATTTCAACGCCATCAACATCTATTCCATGAGATAATATTAGATCTAGAGTATGATTAGACAATGAGTAGGTCCTGACACGTGTTGTCTCACTCCAATTGAGTTTATAATGTCTTTAAATGCCAATCCCAATGCATCTTTTTCATTATCTACATGTATATTAAAATCACCAACAATTAGGACTTTATCTGCAGCCAATACTAATTCTGATAGAAAGTCAGCAAATTCTTTGATAAAATCTTTATGGTGCCCTGGTGGCCTGTATACAGTAGCCAGCAGAATTCTCAAACGTGATTTATTGTTTACACTATAAATTTTTACATTAAGCATTAAGAACCCAAACTTTATACTGTAAATTATATATCAAACCATTGTTTTGGTCAACATACCATAAATTGTAATTAATATATATTCCAGAGAATCATGTAAGGAAACATAATGGAGAAGTAAATAGTTTGAAAATCATCACAATATTCAGAAATGTTACTTAATGTTTTTTCAACAAAAACTTAAAGGGGAACTTGGTAACTTAATACAGTGGTTCCCAACCCTGTCCTTGCGCCCCCCCCCAACACTGCGCGTTTTCTTTGTCTCCCCAATCAAACACTGTGATTGTGAGCTGATGAGTTGAATCAGGTGTGTTTGATTGGGGAGAAAAAGAATACGCGCCGTGTTGGAGGGGCGCAAGGACAGGGTTGGGAACCAATGACTTAATAAAGCTGTCTAGAAATCATTTGGATGGTTAAACTTTCCAGTAGACTTTCCAGCTCCCCCCAGCGTTCCCAGGCGGAAAACCAACCTTGCAACATGGGGACTACCGTCCCGGCAAAATGAAAATTGGAAGTCTCGTGAGAAGCGAGACGAGAACGAGAACGAGCGAGAAACACAAACTGCTTTACGGGTTGATAACAGAATACAAAATATACATCCCAATGTTCAATGATACTGTGTATGATGTATTACCCACCTCGGTAGACATAGCTCCGCAAGTAAAGTTGGCCGGCTACGATAATAACCAATGCCCATGAGCAGCGGTAGAACGGAGGAGAAGGGTGCCGCAAGTGTTGTGAAATATACGCCCCACAGCTGTAGGGGGAGCTTGTGGGGAAAACATGCGACAACAAAAGTGAAAATCAGCGAAGAAGACTAGAAGTTGCCGAGTTCTGCTTTAAAGTAACACTAAGTAGTTTTTCAACCTTCATAATATATGTGACCCCGCCTGTGAACCCCCGGCTAAAGTCGCAGAATCTAATTATAGGTAAAAGAGCGTCAAAGTAGTCATAGCCAAAAAATGGCAAAAATAGGTCATGTGTGTTTATTGCTGTAAATTATAGATTATTCCAAGGGTTTTGAGATTCAACACTCAAATTTTTATTTATAACATGATAAATACTAAAATTAATGATTTTATTGACACTACGTCTTCTTTTGCGCAACAAAAAAAACGGACGCGGCCCACGCGGGCTTCCTAAACATTGATTTCAATCGTATCCGGGTTTATTTTTCGGCGCAACAACACTTGCTGGTTCTTATCATTCAGTTCAGGAACTTCTTTTTGACTTATTTTCTATTAGGAAGAGTAAACAGACATTAATATCAATCCGCACGAGCGGCATCAGGTCAACACAATGAAAAAAAAATAATGCGACTTCAGCCGGGATCAGAGATGTTGGAGGAGATTTTTCGTGTCATCGCCAAACATTAACTTAAGAACAGCTTATGTGTGTTGTAGCTCATTATTCTGCCAATAATATTAATTTTATTTGTGTCATATAAGTGTCAATAATATAACTCGTTTGCTGGAGTAACTGTTAGCTGCGTCGTTTTGACATCTGACATGGCAGCACCGAAGCATGAGCAGGAACGTAAAATAGCTGATTGCTTAAACAGCTTGTTAGATATTAACAAGCTGGTGGAATTGCCCAATTTATGTTTTGATCGGTTTTATAGCGGATTAACGTTATTTTCTGGAGGATATGGTGATGATGAACAGGACACATTCTTTGACGAAACTGACGAGGAATTTGACGGTAAGTTTTTGTCATTATCTTTTTTAATGCTATGTAATATACTTTCAGTGTTCAGCCAATGTGATGCTAACACAGAATTCATCCTGTGATGCAAACATATAGTGGATTTAAATGTTTATTACATTTGTTCGTTGAAATTGAGTCCGTTTTTAAAATTAATTACGTTTATGACCTTTATTTGTTTGATTACACTCTGAATTGAAGCCATGGCCATATAGCCATACCTGTTTCTTGTCCCTACGCCCTCCCCTCAATTAATCCAATCCAGTCTGATATTTTCATATAAAATGCTTCATTATCCATTTTAAATGTGGATTTAAAATGGATAAATCCCCCCACCCCCATGTTTAGTTCTCCATTTAGGTCTCTTGCTTTGCCTGAAAAAACAAGGATATTTTTTTTAATTCAGTGACCAACATGATGAGGACGAGCCCAGTTTTGGTGATTGAACCTCAAGCTATTAGTCTGGCGAATCTGAAGAGGGAACACCAACAAGAAGAATTTGCTTCTAATGCTGGAAGTCCAGATGTGAAACTGAAAATAAGTTTCTCTTGCAAGTATTTCAATGCTGAAAAGTGTTCTTCATTCGTTCTTCGT